>JAQIXX010002968.1:0-21728 GCA_034700605.1 Willowsia nigromaculata
AAATTTCGACGTTTTCACACTTAAGTTTCCTATACATATTTTTAAGTAAATTGAGCGTTACCCGTTCATTTATGTTTAAAAAATTAAGTTCTAACAGAATGTCATTTACATTAATCGTATTACTGACTGATTTGTATCTGCGTAATCGTTTCTGCTTTGCATATTTGGGAATGAAAAATGACACTAAAAAACGGTTAATAATATGTTGAATTCCATCAAGTTTCTGTTTGGGCTGAATTGCCCAAATATCTATACAATAGTCAATTACAGAGTGAGCATAGGCGTTGATTAGTACCTTCACTGCATATGTATTTAAGTACTTTTTAATACCGTACAAGTACTGAACCCTTTGTCGCACTCTATTTTTTACGAAGGTCGACTGTTTATCGAATCTAAGATTGTCCTCAAAAATAATACCCAGATACTTAAAATGGGATACTCTTTCGATTGCTTGTGAATTACACTCTAATGAGTCGAAACGCGTATCTGTCACTGGAGTTTTGGAGAAGATCATAAACTTGGTCTTATCATAGTTCATACTCATCCTGTTGCATTACCACTGGTAACTCACAAGCTTCAAGAAACGTAAAAAAGGGGTTAAGAATAAGCATTTTTATTTTGCTGCAAAATATTGTATGAGCTTTCATTTGTAATGTATAAGCATAAACCTAAGAAAACAAGCGCTACCGTTCATGCTTACAATACAAGTTTGTTGCATTATTTGGGTAATATTTCGTCGTATGAATACAGGGTTTGACAATTTTCCATTCACTGCAATGCCGGTTAATATGATGTAACATGCATCCTAATAAATGAAATGAATGAATGTGGCTCTCTGTTTTGTTCAAACATAAACAAAAAGCTGATATCTCTAACATTTGATATGAGCCGTTAAAGTTTCCCCATGACTATATTACTTTGTTACGTGTTGGGTAGCTCTACTAAAAGTTTATCGCACTGGAAATCCCAAAAGATTTATACATTCTTAAAATGGTTCTAAGAAGCAGAGAGAACCAAATATTACGAAATACAAGGCTAGGCTAAACACAACAAAGTATTTTAAAATATTTCAAGTTTTGTTTTGTCTGTTGTTAATATTGCAGAAATTTTTGTGTAGATGAATCGAAGATAATTTCAAGACAATTAAAGGGTCTACAGTCTCAGTCGTCATAATTTGTCATTTGAGTTGTTTTAAAACATGTAAAGTGGGCCATATCTACACTCATTCAATACATTCATATACATTCCTTTGCTATTTTGTTCCAAACAGCTACATTTTCTGTCCAAAAATATTTTTAATTAAAGGGAAAACCCATAAAAATTTATTGTTAATTGCGGCAACAAATCTAAAATGTGTAGCTTAATATGTAAGGTTGATATTGATATTAGCCTATGTAGCCTATGACAGTTGGATTTTATTGATTTGCAAACCATTCCTTAAACTATAAAAATGCATATCTGTGAAGACACAATATCTTTTCATGTTTCGATATAAAAATAATGCCAAAGACAGAGTAGCTATTTATCATCAGTGGGACTTAAATAATCACGTCAAGCTTACAAATTATGTTTATCAGAGACAGAACTATTCCCATGCAATAGATGTCATAATATGTGAGTATCATTTTGTCTCATTCCTTTTTTGCTTGTCCGTCTAACCGCTATGAAAACTATGATGGAATATCTCTAATCTTTTTTCTCCTTGAAATTAAATTTTGCAAAGCATGAAAATTGAAACATATGCTGTGAATATTTCCACACAGCTCTATATTCTGTATCATTGCTTGCATACATAATTAAAACATAAATGTGAAGATAAGTTTTTTATGAAAGGAATAAACAATTTACCCACAAGTGAGGAGCATTGGTGTGTCATTGTATTAACATGTCGATATTTTGTCTTTTATGAAGCATGGGAGCTAATTTATTTGTTTAGAGATTTTTCATTTGGAGATTCAAGATTAATATATTTTGTGCAAAAAACCTAAACATACATAAAGTATTCCCAGGGGGAAGTGTAAATGTATGCTAAAATTACTTATAAGCATGTCATTTTAAATTACATGACTAGAATGAGTCGGTACATAGTAGTAGTCTAATATATTAGAGACAAAGCGTCCAGTTGCAATAAAAATTCTCAATACCAAAAACTATATTTGGGGAAAATGAAGACATTCCCTACAAAAAAATGAGTTGGTTGAAAATGGTTTTGTTTTGTCCCTAATTACTTAAAATGGGTCAGGCATTTTTTTCAAAGTTTACATATTAAATCTTCCAATGTCATTAATCCTGCCGTGCGAACAAAATATTTTCCATGAACTGTCGTCAAGTTTTTAAAACAAGCTTGCAACTAGTTACTGTTCATAAAAATCTTTTATATTACATTCCCAAGAGTAAAAAGCCGTCAATCATTTCATATCCTCTCTAATTATATGCTATATGTAGAAGTATTAAACTTATGCTTAAATCAAAAATACATCCATTGCATCTCGTTGCTGGAAGAGCTTTGATAAATGGTTTAGTATGAATCTACAGGTTTCCTATTGCCATAAATAGCAATCTTAGAAAGTGATAAAATTAATGAGTCATAAAATTTATCTGTACAAGAACAAAATTATGTCCACATTTCATGAACACATTGTATTTTTGCATGCGATAACATGCATTTTCTCCATAATCCGAGCGTAAATACTTACAGCTTACTTATATTTGTATTTGATGATATATTTTATGAAAAGAATGTGTCATTAACATGTTATTGCAAGACTTTATACAGAAAAACGTAAGTAAAATTTTCATGATGCCAGAAACCTCCATGGTATGATGTCGATACGGTAAGCTTGGCTAACTGGCAAAAAGCTGAAAATCCATGAAAAGAAATGATTTTCAATGAAATGGTGACACTAATTGTAATATGAGCTGTCCGGCTACCTAAAAGGATTTTTATGTTATTGCAAATAATGCTCTATACTTGTACGGCTGACATTGTGCTGCGGATTTGACCATTATCGGTGCAATTGAAACACTGTTTTTTTGAGATGCTAAAAGAATATGAAAGGAATCTGCCTTGCCGCAACTGTTTTGGCTTTCATCATGTTTCTTGAGGAGCTTAATCGGTTATTGCAAAGACTTATGCTCAGCAAAAATGTGAACCAATCAAGTAGAAATGAAAATATTTGCAAACCTCTTAACCAAATTGTAATGATGCCAGTAATTTTTGCTATTGTTAGCTTTTATGAAGGCATTTTTAATCCAAAAAAAATCATTTAAGTAGAAAAAAATTATTATTTTATAAAGATTAATGTCGCTATGTTCACATAAGCTATTTTCTAATGTGTGTTCCAACTGAAAGTGTATCATTAAGATGAACGGGGTTGAATTATGTTCATTGTTAACTTACTCAAAAACAAATCAAACTAATTTCTAAATTTATGCGTAATATGGGCGTCGTCTAGTCATGAAAACCTTTAAACCATTTTCAGTTTGTTAGGTTTTCATTGGTATTTTTACTATGAATATGGTTTTGAATATCATAATCATTATTCTTGTGTAATCCAAGCCTCAAGTATCACATCAAATCAATCTTTGGTAAATGGGTTAAAGTTACTTCTTTGGGAATGCTTTTAGCGGAATAAACAGGCGTAAGCCTTCATTCCAAAAGTTCCAAAATCAACGAGAGAATAAAATATTCACACGTATTAGGTATCCATAAATATACTATATTATTTGAACTAAAGTTGTATGTCCCATACACATTTCAACTTATAATTCATAAATATATTAAGAAATAATGAAAAATCGTTTTCATAATTTGTAAAATGAAGGAATTGAAATGAATAAAAATGGGGTAATAAGTAATAGAAAGCTTTTAGACGCTATAATGACTAGCCTGTTAATTTTATCACAAAACAGAAAAGCTGCAAAGACTCTTAGTTTACTCAATCTGCGTAAAACATCATAGATTTTATATTATATGCATTATCAGAAACTGGAAAGAGCGACAAAATACTAACTTTTATTGAGCATATACTTCTCTTGATATGAAATCTAGGCTCGTTCTGTGTATATTGTTGGCTAGCTTATCTCATGAGATCATATTTCTCTATAACTAATTCAAAAATTCTAAATGAGAAATTTGGGACTAGAACAATCATTTACAAATCGAAAAACATGCTTTAAAAAATGTTCTGTGAACAGTCTTGTGCGTTAAACCAAAAACTAGGCAACGAATAAATAATCTTACCAGCTAAGTTAATGATAGCAGCAGTCTAAATTTGGACGCGTAGGTGAGGAATTCCAACTCATAGACACATCCGGATGTTTCCAAGTCATTGTTTGAGACCACACAAGGTCTTGGCGATTTCCACAAGGTTGGCAAATTTTGAATTTGTAATTTTACTGTAAGGAGAAGCAACTCTTCAGATCGCCCAGTCTCTGTTGGGACTGCAAGAACAACCTGAGAAAGCTGTCCGAGGATAATTGGTTGTGTAATTTGCGCTGGTATATCAAATCCGAGATAGTTTTCGACACGAGATAAGCAGTTAGCATTATGTAAACTTTATAAGAAAAATTGCAACGGCGATTTAATGTCACGCTTTTTTGTTTAAATACCTGATCCATAAAAATTGGTGTAAGTCTATATCATAACAAAATATTACTCGAATGAGTAAAAAAACTAGTAAAACAGCAAACAAGTTGTTTGTGTAGGTGCAAAAGACACGTGAAATGCTTAGTCACATGCGAGTTTTCGCAACTATTTAGCTATAAATAGAATTTGGTCATACAATGCTAACTAAAATTGATTTGAAAGTCAATACCTGCCAGAATACGTTCAATAGCGTTTCTTCCATTCTTAATGATATTAATTTGTAGCATTTCTAAAAACTGTTTGAGACAGCACGCTATCTTTATACAATATCTCACTAGAATAATAGGCATTTACGCATTTTTTCGCTTTTGTCTACTCATTTATGCATTGAATATGGCTTGACATATTCTATATCATCTGTTTATTTACATAAATATGTTGAAATGGAAAACTTAATATCGGAGCTTTCACATGATTCATTGCTTTTACAAAACGAAAAAAAATCAAAAGCATTGCTCTTTGTAATTGACACCGAATTGGATTCTCAGTTTGTATTCGAGCTCATATAATCTTCAATATCTCATATAATGTACATGTGCATAACAACACTGTTACATCCCCTTCTACGCAGATCCACAATGACAAAGCGCTCTAAAAGGAATAAAACGGAAATTGTTTTGACAAACAGGAAATGCCCCCACACACAACTGTTTAACTTGCAAGCTTATATTGATACAATATCTATGCCAATTGAATTCCGTGCCTATATAAACCTATTTTTTCAGAAGAGAAGGATCACTTGTGAATTGGATATTGACGAATAGGTGACGAAAGTAATTCTCTAGCTTGTTCACTTTTTGGAGCCTTGGCAACCTAACTTTTAAAGAGAAAATGAAGGTCCCCTCAAACGCATACATTCTGTTGACCATCATTTTTGTAATGACTGTGTCTGTCAGCATATTACAGGACTCATGTCATGTGAATTCCAACAAGGCGGAACCACTTTGCAGTAAACTTGATGGTGACATATTGTTTAGTTATTTTTACAAATTTTTTGTCGAATATTTGGTATCTAATGTATTTACAAATATTTTAGCAATTTTTCAGAGGAAGAACCTGGGGCATCCTGAACAAGGAGGAAACAAAGGAAACAAGAATAACTTGAGAGCGGTCTACTTGATTGGATGCAAAAATAAAGGAAATGCTTTATGCCCACAACAATTGGAAAAGCGCAACAGCGGAGGAGCTTGTAAGTTAAATTTGCTTAAAGAAATGACTGTATTTAAACTTTAAAATGCCAAATATTTCCTTTGAATATAAGAAATTGTTAATAATGGTTTTGATTTAAGTGCTGGATTTACTTGACTATGTGATTAAACCGAAACAAACAAAGCCAATATATGCACCGTCCGTTCTTCTACTAAAGAAACCGAAAAAGGCTTCCGCATTTTGGATCTGGGATAAACTCCCCGTTGGAAAAAAGTAATTCAAGCGGAAAGGGATGACTTATTGTTTAATAATGTGAAAAGTCTTAAAATGAATTGTTTGTAATTATTAGGGCTAGCAATGTGTAAATTTAGTTTAGATTTATTGGAAACTACTTTTAAATTTTCAGATATCAAACTTTGTAATGCTTCAAAATGATTAATTTGTTGAGCAAGACGAAACATGTTAAGGTGAAGTCTGTTTTAATATTGTTAGCAGGATCTGTATCCATTCAGTAGCATAAATAAGTTGAACGTTGGAATTGAATAAATATAATTCAATAACTCAAAGATTTAAAACGAACTACATGACAAGCTTTTATTCCCTGAACTGAAATATTAGTTTAAGTGACCAACTAAAAAATTTCTCATGAAATCTGCACTACTGGTTCGTCAAATTATATTTGGCACTCTGAAGTTAACTAGAAATATCTGGGAGCAAAATCATCTCACATTGTGAAATATTCATTGCCTTTTTATTTATCGTATGTACTCCGTTAAATTCATATTTCACTTCACACGGATAAAAAGAGTTAAAACCCTGCATTGGCTTGGTGATGTGGAAAAATTTGATATAAGCGAAAGTCGCTAACTTAATTTCCAGTCGCTATGAAAGGAACAAAAAAAGTGTGGGCTATACATTTCATTCTTGATTAGGGATCTTCCTTGTTGCATTTTTATTTTATACTGTGATTCCACTCTTGTGCATAATTGATAGGCCACGCCGTGACCAAGGACCAAGGTCACGGATTATCATTATGTAAAATTATTATCATCATTATCACGGATTATGTGAATATGTGCAGTACGTATGACTGAGGCGTAATAATATATTAACTATTAATGTAGGTTTAAAAAGGCAATGATGTTTATTATGAAAGGGACATGCGACATTGTTTTCAAATTGTATTTCATGTTGCACATATCAATGTAAAAGATATTAGATAGTTGGTATTCACGTCTTGCTTTTCTGGGTATGTACTCATTAAGCTTAAAATTAATCGTCTCTGCGACTTCTTTGCTTTTCCACAACAAGTTAACTTTTTAAGAAGCATAACTTCCTGAGATTCGGACAAACGGGAATCACACCCACCGGAATATGCAAGAGATGGTAACACGCAGATTGAGTGGAAATTATAAGGTTTTTATGAAATAAGATATGGCACATTCACTGATCATAGTTATAATCCTATAGAGTTTAGTGCACATTAAAGTCTGGTCATATTCGAGAAAGCAACTTCTTCCTGAAAGTGCATGGTGCTCAGCTCCCCTTTAGCGCTTTAGCTTAAGCTCCAGCTACAATATCTACACACAAAATTACACCAATTAATCCCCACTGCCATATTTGCGGCACTAAATTCCATATCAGTTGAGAAATGGCACGAAAGCATGTCAATGTGTATACAAGTTTGTTGAAACTACATCACTACATAATTGCTTGGAGCAAGCATTAATCCAGCTTTTCATATTGCTCTCATGCTATTTATCTAGAGCATTTCAGATTTTAACTGTTGCCAATAAAATCGCTTTGCCCAATTTCATAAAACTATTTTCATCTAGTTTCAGCTCAATCCGCGCATTACCAGCTCTTGCATATTCCTTGTTAGTAATCTGCGACAATTCACCAAATTCAGTCACTCTTTAGAGCCCACGAGTTTCTGCGACGGGAAAAGTATAGATCAACATTTAATCTTGCAAAATGACAAAAAAATCAAAGCATGGTTTTAGGAAAATTAGACAGACAAATAAATGAGATATGGGATGGACGAAAGACCGAAATTTGGAGTTCCATTGGAGGTGTTTTTTATAAACTAGTGATTATGAGAACAGCTATCTTCCTTAAATCATTTGTGGCTCATGAAAAGCGGAATAACAAATTTCATGGAAACTCACCCGACTGGAACTTAAGTTGCATATGTTTTCACATCAGATTGAAAAAGGCATTATACTCTAAAATTTTAAGCTTTTTTGCATGACGCCAGCAAGAACTCCTGTAGCATTACTAAGCAGTTGTAAAAAAGCGTAGTCATATTTAAATTCAAAAGTACAACAAATCGACAAACACAGGTTACCTGTGTATTGGTTTTATCTGAAATTCACGTTTTTCAATTTGAAGTACTGAAGACAACGAGTGTGGGTAATGCGCTACTTCCTTATTCTATCCATAACCATTTCTACCTTTGCTGCTTGCACTGATAATTATATTTTTATGGATCTAACATAAATGTTTGTGATATCCGATGGACTGCAAAGTATTCCGAATTCTTTTCGGCAATCTTTTAGAACATTGGCATTCATCTTACACCGGAAGTTATAAAACCACATCGCTTGAATGAATACGATATTAGTAATTGATGTAAAAAAGATCATACGATGTTTTTTATCATAGTATCTGTTGTGAATCGTAAAAACTAACCGTCTCTACGTTCCTTTTCCTTTTAAATAAATGCCAGTAGAAAATCGATCGTCAGTTTAACAACTTTTAATTACCGCATAAACAATAATTACTACAATCGAAATCAATAAATTGACAATTAAAGATATCATAAAATATCAACTAACGAGCTACAGACAAACTCAACTTCTATGCTGAACTGAGCGGACTGAATTTTCTCACCACAGCTCAACTACACAAACCAAGAGAAACGCATTCCCCAAGTGGGAAGCATGCTACATTTAAATTACGTACAATATGACACTTACTCTATGATATAATACGCATACATACAACATTCAATTTACAACAAAGACATTTTCTAAACTTATCAGTATCCCTAAAGTATTAGGTATCCAATTGTTTCTTTACACACTATTATGAAAAATAATTGTTATGCATAGAACCTTCGTATTTGTGTACATATGAATTGTTTCCATTACAAAATCTGCAGATACAAGTGTCATTTTACGCACAGAAACGTTTCATTCCATGTTTTAGATTGTTAGAGAGATAAGGTCAGTTGAATAAATAGAATTAATGAGTGGATCGAGATTGAAAACATTTACGTTAGCTGATTGCTTCTGAAAAATATTTTCCCCATCACATTCTGGATCTTTCTATGATCTAATGCTTAATATTTATTGGGGAACGGACACACCCAATAACCGGAAATGAACAAACCAAATGTAAATGATACCTATACCCATGTATCGTATTTAAAGTGGAAACGTAAGTTAATAGTTTTTTTACGACAGAAGTCTTTCTATTAGTTGATGGTAAAAATTGATTTTATCCCAGATTTCATTTGAGTCAGCAAATTCAAATTAGTTCATTAGGATGAGTGTTGTAGACCCTGGAAAATTAAAAGTGTAAAATGTTTTGGGTACTGGATTTGTATTAACCAATGTCTTAGGATCAACTTAAGAGAGCTCAACTCTATGAAAATGACTGAACATATTTATAATCAGTATGGCCATCTCAATAAATGCTAGTAATTTGCTTAATTTCTTTTCAGGTTTCACTTGCCCATTCCTTTCAATAGTAAGAGTATATCCGTCCTGAGAACAAGCTTTTAAAAAATTTTCCAGAAACCCTAGCCATATGAATCATAGACAAGAATTAGTATTTAAGGTTCATCTATAATTGATAATAATGTGGAAATTGAATATTGAAGCATCAAATATGTGGGAGAACTATTGTGAGGACCATTCAAGTTGTTTATTTTTGAAAAATGTAGTGTGGGATTGGCTTGATTTTATTTCAAAATCTGTTCACAAGAGACCAATCTACGCACCATCGGTTCTCCGACCAAAGAAAGTGAAGACCACTCGTACCTGTACGAAATGGAACAAGTGATTTACTTCTGGAGTGTATAACACTAACGATTGTTTTTATTCAGTTTGAATATTTTATTAACAATTAATTGTGTAATTTTTTGGATCAATATGTTGTGAGTATTAAAATTAATAATTTTTGAACCTCCTACTATTTTGAAAACTAATTTTAAAAAACTAGAAATTCCTTGTTGTTTAATTTAGAAAGTCTACCAGTCAAGAGTAGCAGCAAAACACAATAATTTATACAAAACCTGGATTTGAACTAAAGGCACAAATTTAATTTTTAAATCTAACATTAAAAGATAAAACATTCAAAAGAAATAGTCAATACTGCTTAAAAATTTATTAACTGCTGGAGATTATGACCAAAATTTTTCGTGCTGCGTGCGAAAAAAGTTTTACCTTATCATTTATTAACAATTGGATTACAAGTTTCGAAATTCTGTCGAAGATGTTTGGGCTCTTAAGAGAGGAGTCGCTCAAAGCGTTGAAATTCGCATTGATTTTATTTTTATTTGTATGCAGACTGTCTAGGAATTTGAACATAGAGTTAAGTTACTGATATTATATAAATTTATCACATGGTGTCATTGGTGTCCTGCTATTAAGTTACAAGAGTACTAAATATCTAAATCCTCCAGATTCATAAAAGCATGCAGATTTCATGCTGTAATTGTTATAAACTGCTTACAAAAAACCTATCGTGCAGAGTAGAATATCTCAATAAAACTTGAGTTAAGGTCACCTTTATCACCGGATTCTTTCAAAAATATTTGCAAGCATACAGTATTTCTCTTTAAACTGGGTTTTATTGAGTAACGTGATGATGCTCAATGGTGGCATGTGTTACATAACCCCTTAGATAAAACATGCTGTTTGTTTAGAAATGGACACCCTAGCTCACCGGAAGTCATTAAATTAAATTTATTTTCTATCAAGATTTATGTGAAACAAGATAATTTGTAACTTGTTTTGATTCACAAATTACGTATTCTGCGTTCTACATACGTATAAGTATGAACGTTGCCGGTCTAAAATGTTAGAGTCAAAAGAGAGAAGGAAATGACAAATGAAACCTACCTCTTTACTAGTTGTTAGCAGAAAACCTGCTAGAAAGGAACTGGACGGATGTATGAGCGGTAGATTGCATTTTTAGGGGCAGAAATTTCACTCGGGAGTAGCATGCTAAAAATCGATGGCAATATTTTATGCCGTTTTTGTTATGATAAGTATCGCATTTTCGTCATTCATTGTCATTATAACGGATGGGACATGCTGCTTGCATGATGGTATGTAGAAATGGATTGATATACGCGTGAATTGTTTAAATAACTTCAGTTATATTTGATTTCCAAAATCATTTTAACATATAGGAGGATGTTTGTGAATTTTTTGAATAGCTTCTACCGATGGAAGCTTACAGAAAAGCTATGTATTGACCGATCCCGCAAATATCAAGCTGAGTGATGAGGACAACAAATCGTAAACAACCTAACTTATTGTTTGCAAGTTTTTCATAATTAACTTCCTTCTTTGCTTAAAACATATGTTTGGAAATTTCCTGTGCCTCTTTAAACCTATTTTGTAGCAAAAATTAAATCAACCTTAATGTCAATCAATCATTTCCGCATAAAAGTTTTATGCAGTAACTCACACGGAGAAAATACTTATTTTGTAGTTAATTACTTAAAAATTCGGGAGCCAATAATATGTACGAACACCTACTTAGAGTATGTAATGCATTTCCGAATTTAAAATTCCGAAGTATGCTTATAGTCGATTATAAATTGCGTCGAAATTAAGTGGACGAAATTTGTTTAGTCGAGATTACATAGTGGAATGGTCAGTAGACAAACTGTTTAGATTAGGAGTTTTAACGTTATTATTCAAAAGCACATAAAAATATATTCTATTGCGCTTACTTCTGGTATTAGTAGGGGATGCAGACTAATTGTTTGATGGCTTAGACAATTTTATACGCTTTCTACCTCGCTTTTGAAGTGCAAGAGAAGCAATAGTACATAAATAATGAAACCTTGTAATTTTCATCTTCACTTCTGATTCTAGTACTTAGGTTTCCATACACGGACTGATTACAAATAAAATGAAATAACAGCCTGGCAAAGTGATATCTGAATAAGTTTGACTTAAGACTCTAACATTAGCCCATTCAAAGTCTTACAGAATATTCTCTGGTTTAACTACATATTCTGAACATGATTTGTTTATGATGTAAATGTCCCATTGAAAGTTATCGTGAAAAGAATTTCTCCATATGCCGGAATTTTTCTTGACCATTCATTAAAAAGCAAACCCTACACAGTATGAATACGTTTCCTTTAAAACCTGTGTTTACAAAGCACCATATACTACCAACATTATTTATTTATTCCACATGAGAACCCATGTGATTAACACGTGCAAGATGAATTCTATCTGAACTAAAATGCGTTTGGTATCAACCAAATGGCTGAAGAAAGAAAATGTCATAAAATTCCCTCCAAAATTTGATATTTTTTGCATTACGTACTGGACATTTCTTACTGTCTGTGAATCTTTTTTGCTACTAAACATATTTATTTAATTTGAAAATAATTACCGTTCTTGAGCAATCTCTGACTTTTCTGCCCGTACTGATTTTGCAGATGCCGGTTGTACCATTACATTTTGAGTTTTCTGATTTTTTGTTATACTTTTTGGTGCCTTTTTCGAAACCATCTTTCTGCATATCGCAGTGAATTTGGAAAATAACATTTTCACAAGTTCTCCCAAAAACCCAACAATGCAAACTAAAACCAACACCAAAAACAAATAAAATATGACCAACACATTATCGCTCAAGTCAATTTTCTTCACTCTCATGTTCGCTTTTACAATCTGAACTTTGACATATTTGTCGTATGTCTGTAGCCATTTTCTCCATTCAAGCACTTTCTGAGCAAAGCCACTTTCATCCAAAATGCGAAGTAACCTCTCAGCTTGGGAAGCCGGCCAGGCCGAAAACCTAACCGAAAGTCCTTTCCTTTCAACAAATTTATTATCAATGTTTCGAGAAACTTGGGTCCATTCATTGCTTCCCATGTCCTTCCCAATTGTATAAATTCTCAAAACAAATTCACAGAAAATTTTATCAATTTCCAAACTTGCAGAGGCAAATTTGATTGCATTTTTCAATTTGTGATAAAAAGTAGTCTGTTCCCACCATTTGCCTCGCTTCCGAAATATTTTTAGGCCAATATATTTGTTGAAGTAAGTTTTGCTGCTGGTTATTATTGGCATATTTCTGCTTCCACGTTCTTAAGCTCGAGAAAAGTTCAGGAATGTGCATTGTTTCAGCTATGCGTGACAAATATGGTTCTGGGTAAGATGTTCTCTTTGCATCATTTGCAAAAGCAATAGGATCAAATATATTACACGAATGATATCTTTCAAACTGATTGGAGTAAATCGTTAAATTAGCATTAGAAAGCTTCTCATATGTATCGATAAGGGGGTGTTCTACTGGAGCTACTAGGCGGCTTATATTGTCCCTACGATATCCAATGCTAATTACAATACCAGTCAATATGAATGATGCAACCAGCACCTTAAAACCTGAAACGCAACGAGGTCCTGAGCAATAGTCCAGCAGGTTTGATCCTTGTTCCATGAAAACACGGAATGGAAACATTAGAACATCAACGTGTTTACCTACGACTTTGTCAACTTTAAGGACGATGTATATTACCATGGCCACTAGCCGACTACATACTGCGGAAAAATACCATACCCATTTGTCAAAAGCTGAGATTAATTCCTTAAGTGAAAGACTTCCTCGCTCGACAACGGAACACGTAATAAATGCTGTGGCATAAGAATCAGTGATTGCATATATTCCAGCATGGAAAAACATCACATACGAATCTTCCATTCCACTGAAACCCACACGGGACTCACTATTACCATCTGTGTTTCTGCGTGCTCTACATGTTTCATTTCCCTGAAAAAGATAGCTTACTAGGGTACAAGCCCATGTTTGTTGGGAAACTAAAAGTTTACAAGCCAGACTTTGTTTGTCCATTTATTGGCAATTACATCCCCATCTAACCTGCCTTCATCATCAAGCCAACGGACATTACCCCGCATTTGATTACTCAAGAGGTTGAAGAGTTTTTCGATATATTTATCATTGGATTGGATATGGGGCCAATATGCTGTGACATCTAAAAATACAGGAAAGATGAGATCGCTATCGAGTTGTCGCACAGCTACGTAAATTTCGAGTCTCGGGAATGGGATGATTACGATTTTCGTGTTTTGATTTGAAATGTAGGTCGGGTGAAAAAATGCTGCTAAAACATTGCCACTTAACATGGATGTGTCGTGAAAATCAACTAAGTTAACCCAATTATTCCAGTCCGCATGTTGAACGGTGTGTGTGACAAGTGCTTGGTAAATCCCATGTTTAAACATCTTCATTTGTATGTGTGGCGGATTCCAGTAAATTATTGATTCAGTTTTATTATAGTCTATGCGATGAAAACCTCCAATCAAACGGTTGAATATCATGTCCTTGAAGGAAAACGGCGCCAAAGTTATTTCATTTGGATGATACCTTATAAATATTTTACGGGATCGGAACTGCCAATTTATGTTGCATGCAAGTAATACATGCACTTGAATTGAGCATAACAGTCTGTGTGGTGGGTGTATTGTCCGAAATTTGAACTCTGAAGCTATTTTGTCAAGAGTAAACCATTTGTGGTTGCAATATAAGTGAGCAATATAAATTTTGTGTGGGCGTCTGGAGGTTTCGTGTTTCCATGATTGGAGTAAACAATAGGTATCCCACCTGTCCCATAATATTCATCATCTCTTAAGTCATGCAGTTTATATTGTGCAGAAGCAATCGCATTATAGTTCACCAAATGCACGAGACACCTATCGAACGGTTTTAAAATAGTTCTAAAATTGATGCCTTTCTGTTCAAGAATTTCGCCGCAGAAATTAACAACAATCCATAAGCTGGCAATGGGAATTGATTCAGGATGCTTCATTTTTGCTCTCTTCAAATGCTTAATGTTTCCCAAATATTTGTATGCAGACATTCTTGTAAATGCGATATTTAAAATTTTATTACGAGGAAGCAAATGCAGGAAGTGGAAATTTGACAAGAGTTGAAGCTTCAATGAATTGAGTTCCGTAATTTTAATTAATACATACGTACATTTATACATAAGTTTAAGGAAGTACACCGCATTTCCTAGAAAACTTCCTAACGCTAATGAAAGTGATTTTAATGAAAAAGTAGATCACCAAACCTTGTCCACATTGTCAACATTTCTTGATTATTTACGCTCATTTGATACACAATTCATTACTTCTAGTAACATGACATTTAAGGCCGGAAGTACCCAAAATCTTAAATATGTAAAGCCAAGGAGGAAGCTGAAAACATGCTACTATTTATGATTACAAAGAAGTAGTACTAACGCAAATAAGAAATAAATAACATTGGAACATCACATAGGAACAAGGATTCTATCTGCTTTTGTTTGTACTGGTTCCTGAAAAGATGCATGGAATTGCAATCCAACAAAACCCAATCGTATTAAAATTTTAAAATGTTCCTAAACCAAAATAAGTTCTGAATTCATACGCGGAATGGCTTATTATCATATATTACAAACACATTAATGTTTTACTCATATTCGAGGTTCAATATGGTTAGAGGAGTATCTAAATTATGATGAGTCTGGTGTTGGAAATTCGCAAAATACAAATAGAAAGGAATGTACACGAAAAATTTGCTTTAGAGACCAAATAAGTAGGACATGGTAACTTGGTTGAATGTTGGTTTGATGTATGTATGTTACAGAGTATTAGTATGTTGTTCTAACGTTGATCTTAGAATGGTACAGGCCACCTATTTAATTTAGTTTTTTCATAAAATCTGTAACCACACCTTGTTATGATCAATTACATATATAAAAGCAAGAAACATTTAAAACGTTTTTCTTCAATTGTCTGTCAAATCATAAGTTTTCCATAGTGGACGGCAAATTTTTCTTTACGTTTGTTTCGTTTTTTTCATCGTTTGCTTGTATGTGATTTAAAAAAACTTTGATGTTCTTGCACCTTTTCTAGTTTGAGGTGCACCATTCGAATAACTAATAATACTGCTTATAGCATACCATGCTTGGATATATTATGCGCATGTTTGTCTTCCACTATGTTGGAAATAAGACCAGGAAGCTAAATTATAAGTACGCCTTAAAAAATAAATGCATATAGAGGTACTATGGTTGCATACAATTTTCTCGTTTTCCTGTCTTCCGCACGGAAACAGTTACGTAAATTACTTTTGAAGTTCCCCTTTTCTTCCTGCACTTCCTTTCATCAAGTCCATTTGTCACAGAACATCAAAGTTGACAGCAAAAAATATTCACTACATACGACAAAAGGTAGTTTTCTCAAGTAGAAAAACTGAAAACAGTCTAATAGCAGAGCCATGTAAAATTGTACGAAAATTTCATTAACCATAAAATATTAAACTTAAACAGTTAACGACGCTTTTGTGCTTTGTAACGTGAATAATCTTGTTTGATGTCCATTTCTAATTCCGGCGCAATCAAAATTGGATGAAATGCTGCATTTCAACATATCTTCCTTCCTACGTATATTTCAAGGTTGTCTCATACATTTGATTCGGTATGATTTCAAAACCCCGTCATATTCTAATGGCTGGAGTACTGGTATCCCAGAATCCGATTTCCATCTCCCAGATATTCCAATGGTTTTGTCAAAGCATGTATGGGAATCGCAACATATGCAAACACCAGGCCAACTTTTGTGCAACCCAAGATATTTTAATTTGAATCAGGCAGCTTCCGAGTTCAAGTTTTCCCCTGAGAATCCTGAGCCTATGCTGGTTTGCTCAATTCAAATACATTTGGTACTATGCCAATCCGTAGGGTTTGACCCGAGTTACCGAATCCAAAGAAAGGACGCCGAATTTCAATTAAGTCCATTCATGGTGCCATTCTCCTTCAAAGACTTGATCTACCGATATCATCATGGCAAGCATCTTGGACGACAAATGAATGTCTCAATATATGCAAAGCAAGATATCAACATATCTCTGAATGAAGATCTGCTGAAGTGCGGAATTTACCAAACCTTAGTCATTCCAAAGCTGAATGGCTCGTTCATCTCTAAGTGGTTTTCATTTGTGGATGCCGCATTTTATCCCCAATATACTCAGCCATATCCGCTTAACAATTACATAGCAGTGAGGCAAACCTATTTTCATCCTGAATATATATCAAACGAAAACACTAAAATCGTTGTGGAGTTACTGCCAACACTCACGTACTATTTTCATTATAAATACATACGGCAATCGATTCCTGATTATTTCGGGAGCGGAAGAGAAAATCAGTTGGATAATTATGAAGAGTTTTTGAAAATATATCCAAGTAAAATAACGGATGTAAAAATACTAGATGAATATTATAGTTTCGCCGTGAAAGAATTTTTAAGTAGCATTAATTTTGTTGACTATAGCCACTCGGCGAGACATGATGCAAGACTTAATAACCATGTTACTATGAAGTTTCTCAAAATGAAAAGTTTGGATTCGAATACCACTGCTTGCCAATATGTCAATATAATGGCGGCGAATGTTTCTTGCTCACATAATAAATGGCGTAAACCTTAAACTCCTGGCAAGGGAGAACAAATTGTTGAACATGAAGTGATGTACGATTATAGAGGAAAGTATGCATTAAATGAATTAGAAAAAATGACATTTTTAACCTGCTATGTGTCAGATCAAGGAACATTGACATTGAAAGAGTTGTTTTCCGTGTTTGACAAATATATTTGGGCGTGTATTCTTCTTAGTTGGTTTGTAACTGCTGCATTCTTTAAAGCAATAAGTGTCCCTTCATTGAAAATTTCAGAGGTGAAAAGAAATTCTGAATGTTTTATGATTCCCATTCGAATACTAATGGAACAAGGCTCAGATTTAGCAGATAACTGCTTAGGAGAGACACCTAGTGCTGGAGTTGTCACTCTGCTGGTTTCAATGTGGCTTCTGTTTGGAATCGTTCTAAGTAACGGTTACCGTGGCGAAAACATTGGCCGACTTGTTGCGCCATTGCAACCAGAGTTTGTGGATACATTTCAAAAGTTGGAGGAAGCAAATTTCACAGTCCTTACTCCAAATCGTCTCGAAACAACGACATTGTCAATGGCACTTGACATGCAGAAGTCAATGAGATCTCATAAAAGCTTTGTCAATGGCTCCTCAATGCAATCACAATTTCTACAAAGTGTTCACAAGTCAATAACCGAATTAATTACTATTGGGTATGAGCCAGAGACTACGTTGTTTGATTGGTTTAGTGTTAATTATGACAAATACGTGGGACTAATGGACAGAGTACATTACCCGAATAGCTTGGAAGAATTTATCAATATGAGTAGTACAGAGTATTTTTTAAAGGCAATTAAATCATGTACTAGCAGGAAAGCATTTGTTGCCACAAAAACTGAAATTGACACGCTTATTTGGAGATACGCCCTTATCGTCGAGCAAGAAAACTCCGGAAATCTTAAGTTCGTCACACGAGGAAAAGACACGGTTATAAACCGCCAGCAAGGACTTCGTTTCAAAATGGTGTATTGGCCTGTATCAGTAGTATTGAAACGTGTGCGTGCAATTTGTGAAAGTGGAATCAGGCAGAGATTATATGATTGGAAAATTTGGCTATCTACTCTGGAAAATTTGGCCGCAGTTGAGAAGATTCGGGAGAAGAGCATTGTGAAATCCATCTCAATCGATGATAACATACTTGTTGTATTCCTACTTTATGTTGGCATGGTGATGATCTGTATTGTTGTTCATTTTATTGAGTCAATTAACAAATTCATTTATGTATGCAATTCAGTGAAATTCAAACTTAAAATTACTTCATCTCAAATTTTAAAAAGAATGTTCCACTACTATCGATAATTAAACCCGCATCTTAAGTTATGATGGCTTAGTATGATTCAAATATTGTACAAACACGTATCTGTAACATAGTTTAGACTTGTATAAAAATGATTTTAATTTTAAAAGTGATTTAAACTATCACATCCGTCCTATTTATTTGTATACCTCATAAATTTCCCTTCATTTCCTATTTTAAGATATCAGCAAAACAGTTTACGTGATGGTTACATGACAAACCGTAATGCGATGGTTGCTTGTTATAAAACTAATCAACCATATTTTTTTCATCCATGTTTTACAAGTTGATATTTCTTATTCTTCAGATGAAATGAGAAAATTGTGTTATAATAGATAATTCAGTATTTCAGTAAGTTAACATTAAATTTGTTTTGATGTTTCCATAAATAGTAGTTAATCAGGAAGACTCATTTCTTTAATGGCTTAGTCAGCTTTAAGGAAAAGAACCAAATCCGGGATCACATGGCTTCGCAAGGGGAATCGATTTTTTCCGTAGAAAACACATAACAAAGTTCAGAACTGGAAAATATCCGACTTTGAGCACGTAATAGGAATCCATAATCTAAGATAAAAGTAAATTCACTTTAAAAATTTTTTTATACACTGAATGCTTCCAAACTCTTTTTTGTGGCCGTTTAAAAGTATAGGCTATTAGAAAAATGCAAATTTGCCTTTGCATTTATCGTAATGTGCATCTACCTGCGGCAATTTTTTACCAGTTAGATTTACATTTTTGATCAATAGTCTTTCCACGTTTCACCATGGTTGAGCTAAAATATACGAGTGTACATACCTCCTTGTGTTGAGAAAAAATAATTATTAGTTATGGCAAAATTAATTATACGGACTTATTCTCAAATCGAAAAACAAATGATAAAAAATCAATTACTCCGTCTGGAAATTTCACCAGACACATATATCATTGCTGGGCTAAAAAGCTAACCAACTGCGTCATTTTCCACAGTAGTTACTAGAACTACGTGTACTTTTAGGCTGAATGCTACGACATTAGTGAAGCATTTCAAAAACCACACTTGAAAAATATAAAGCAACAAAACCAATTGTTGAGGTTTCATGAAAATCCCAATACCACTTTTTGTGTTTACAATTGTGCCGTCTTGGCACAAAATCAGTAGCGATTTAAAATCAATGTAAGACTTAAGTTACCTGCTAAGCAAGATATTTTTGCTAAATAAATAAAATTTCTCTCTTTTGAATGATGCCGTTTTAAACATTTGAAAATAAGCCAAAGAATACCAAAAGTTACATTCGATTTTTTACCAGGAAGAGATACATTAAGTTTGATCAAACTAAAAAACGATAAACGGCATTTAAAATTCTACATTAACAGAACCTTGAAAACTGGGCGTACGTATTCAGGGAAAGTAGTAGATATATTATTACAAAATAAATGTAAACCGCATTTTTATTGAATTTGCTTCATTGCTGAAACCGAGAGTTTATTAGTTTGATTTAGTGAAAATTTATGCCACTGGCTCACAATACCAGAGTTTCAAATTCCTCATCCTGACAACGTGAATCCCAAAAAACGTCAGAGCCCAATGTGATTAAAGTGTTAACATATTTATTCCGTTGCTGAAAGTTTTAGTTCGCTTAACAATGAAAGTCAAGCTCTGGATAGCAGCAAGTGAACTCATCCATAGTACAATAGTATAGAGTAGAATATTCTTTAGTTGTACTTATATAATATATTTAGAGTCAGTTAGAAGGACTAAAAGGTTCAGATATTTTAAGAGTCTCCTTTCAGTGAGTGGTACGTTAATGTTTTTCCCATATTTTAATAACGGTTACTCGTTTAAACTAATTAAAGTCACTTAAAAATACTCTAAGCATTGTTTGAGACAACACTTTCGGGTGAAGGCTTTACATTTTCTAATATTAACAACTATACGCAACAAATATTTAAGCTGATTCCAATTGACTTTCATTTTACTTGAATTCGCTTTCAAAAGCACTTCTGTAATAAAATGATGGTTTGGTTTGCAATTTTAATTTTTGTCAACTTTTCTAATGCAAACAAAAATATTGATCATGAGCTGAATGCTCTACAAGAAAGCTTATATTCATTTCTGACAATTTCTTCCTTTTCTGGGGGAAGCTACGAGGTAATTTTTCACTGTTGGAACGATTCTCCCTTTGAAATCCAATTCATTAGTGATTCATTACGACACAGAGTTTTCAGTAGAATAGCTGAAGATTACTTCTTTAACAACAACCCTTTTAAATTTACACAACCGTTTTATATTGTGATTGCATGTCATGATACTTTGAATTACAAGTTTGAGTTAATTGCCATGCACCCAACCACATTGTTTCTGGTTCCGGTTATTGGAATAAAGAAAGATGAACTCAATCTTGTCAACATGTTCAATTATTATTGGAGGAACTTCCCCGCAATAAAAGTCATTCTTTTTGCGGATGCTTCTCCTGAACATGGAGTTCAAATTAAATACGAAATATTCTGCGAAGGATACTGCACAAAATCTGTTGTAAAAAACAAACCCTTTGAAACCTCAATAATGATTAGACTAAGCTCACCTCTAAATGCTCATAGAAAATATTTCAGGAATGGAAATGAGTTAACAGTTATCGCTCTATTATCAGCAACGCCCGAATATTTCATTTGGAGTAAAAACTTGCTTGCTTGCCAAACACATTGGTTCCCAAACAAAGATTTTAGGCTCTGCGACAGAGAAATCCTGTCTACAATTTTGCTCTCAGTGCACCACAATGTTACGTTTAGGCAGCTATCGATGAGGGATATAACGGTGAAAAATAACTTTCAGACAATATTGGAATATTATCAGTATATAATCAACGCGATAATGTCTTTATATTATGGCGATAGTATTCACGAAGGTTA
>JAQIXX010002969.1:0-21726 GCA_034700605.1 Willowsia nigromaculata
AATTAATCCGTAATCCAAAATCCCACACATATTCTGAATTAATCCCAATCCGTAATCCTTAATCCCACTTTTGATGCAACAAATCCGTAATCCGTAATCCAAAACAAAAATTTCTGGGATTTCCTACCTCTATTAGACACACACGTACGTACAATTGGTAGGTAGTAGCAGTATAGCATGACATTACGTACTTTTTACATTTAACAGTATATGCTCAGTGGGCCTAGCGAAAAAAAAATCATAACTGCAAGACGGCAACAAACGAAAGGGCAAGTGGACGTCATCAACAATTACACAGAGCCTTAGGTATACGCTAGGATTATCAATGACCAACGCAGCATGCACAATAAGCAATCACAAAAGACTATACTATATGCATTCGGAATTCATACCCTTTTCAATATCATCATCCTCATCATCTCGCCGTTATTATGAGCTAGTTTTTAGGATGTGGTAACAAACCTGCAAACAATGTGGTACACACACTCATACATCTGTATTATGTACGCTCTTGTTTTTCTTAAGTCGACTTTTTTTGGGATGGAAGGGACTAGGGACCTACTTACCTACGCACGTATTAGACTGTTACAAAAATGAGGAATATAATCAAAAGGCACACAAAGAGGAGAGGAGACGCTTATTGTGCCTGTATTTAATGCGTTTCCATTCATACACGCTGCATCATGTAACGGGCATGCACAATAGGTCATGATGATATAAACTGTCATATAACAGAAGAAAAAGAGAGAAAAAGGAGTGATGACGATAGTAATTAAGATTATATAACAATATTTAAAACAGCATGCACCCCATGCGTTTTAGTGCTGGTCACTAGAATCCTATTGGGAACTAGTTAAAATATTTTAGTATAGGCAATCCTTATCATCATTTAGCTTTGTAGCCGACTTGCTCATCATAATAGTTAGCTGTATGTATTGTCGTTATTATTGTTGTTATTTTTCGTCTGTGTATGTCAGGGTTCAGTCTAAATGTTAACTTTTTGCATGTCATCCACTCATTGATTCACCCATTGCATGTATGAATTCGTAGAGTAGACAGTGGCGTTGCAGAAGTATTATGATGATGACCATCATTCATGGTATTGTGGTGATGTGAGATAACAAGTTATAATTTTTTCGAGAGAGGAAGAAGAAGTCGAAGAAAAACGCGAGAGGGAAAGTGTTTCATTTAGTAATCGTAATAATAATTATAATTATTTTTGAAACATGATGAGTGTGGTTTCTGGTGTTCAAAACTCCAGTCACATTTGCCCCATTATCCAATGTATTACATTGTGTAGGTGAGGCAATACTAAAAAAAAGTTATCTTCATAGCACAAAAGATCGCGTCATCTTTGATACCAGAGAGCCTTCTTCTAAAAAAGCCACAAGTTCTTTTCTAAGAGATCAACCACGGTATCTTTCCTAAGCTTCGTCTCAATTGTTTCAACTGCCTTGGTAGTGGTAGCAGTAGTGGTGCCGTGCCGAGTATTTCCCTGTTTCGAAATTACAAGTAGCAAAAAAAAAATCTTCAATAGTTTCTTATTGTCGTGTTTGCTTTTGTTTTTATTGGGACGCGTTCTCGATAGAACGTAGCCAGTTGTTCGTGGGAAATCAGTGGGAAAGCTTCTACAGCTCTGGAGAAGTTTATCTCTGCTGGAGTGTCATTGTGAGGATCATTGTTGTCAGCGCGGTGCTAAGAGTGCGTGTGTGTGTGCAAAGTTCTTAGAAAAAAAGTGCTAAAAGCCGTATATCGCATCATCACCTCATTAACTAAAGCTTGTTTGAAAAAATGAGTGGATAAAAGTCAAGTTTTATTATTAAAAAAAGTATTTTCCATCGAAAAAATAAAATTTACCCGATAAAATGGGTGATTCAATGAAAAAAGGGTGCGTTTTTATTTTTTTCATTAAAATATCTTTATATTTCGGATGAAATGGTAGAAAGGAGCAAGTTTTAATGTTTGCGTGTGTTTGTTCAAATCAGGACTGAAAATCCCACGTTTGAGGATGACACCCAGTTTGTCAAAACTGGAACTGCCATTCTTCCCGCCGTGGACACGACGGCCAAGATACGGGGCTGGGATACTGACTTTGTTCAGATCGGAATGGTCCCGGAAATTGATACATCTCGGAGAAATGCCGTTATTGTTCGTAGTGCGTATAAGGAGTATAGCACAAGACAAGGAACCAATATTGTGCTCAACAATTTCAACATGACTGTCAGAGAGGGAACTATGTAAGTGCAAATTCATTATTTATTATTTTTCATGCTCAATGTCGGCAATCCACTCTGCTTAAAAGCTTCTTAAAATAGATAAGTAGTTCTCAAACAAAGGAACAAGTCTCATACTTCCCCATTCTATAAAAACTACTAATAAAAACGTCCTGTAACAATAATGGGCCATTAAGACATGAGTTGCATATAATTTCTTTGAAAAGAAGGAGATGGGACGCTAATTTTTTCATGAACCAGCTTTGATACAGTCTTTAAAAAGTGAAATGAAAAAATTATAAAGGAGAAAGACCTTGATCAACGAGATATCATTTTATTAAAAGATGAATAGAATTTGCAAATTCGTTGACTCATCTAAACGTGGTTATTTCTGTCGACTCATTGTTGTTAAAAAGCTAAGCTTTTACTGGACAACAGCAGCGAAACCCGTGCTTGTTTTTTTGCAATAAGTACAAGCTCAACAGATAAGCAAATGGCAATACCATTGTCAATGAATTAATAAAGGTTAAAAGGTCTGTATATTCAGATGTTATTGATTGAAATTAATAGTCACACCGCTGCGTCTCAGGGTCAATATGACAATGTCAAATTAATGGCTAGAGATAGAACAATGGTTAATCACTCGTTGGTCTCTGGAGATTTGATACAATGGCCGTAGGGAATATCGCTAGACATAGCTGAATGATCATGTTTTGATATGAACTCTCAACAAATGACAAAGATGTTGCTACACAAATATGTAATACTCATTTATTACAGGTATTACATTACATTAAAAAATAGAAATGGAATAGAATAGTGAATGATTTTTCATTTATCAGACAGCTTAGTTTATTTTAACGAATTTTAATGACACTTCCTGCTACTTCCTTTGATCGATTAATGAATCTTGGCTAATAATAATGCGTCTTAAATGTGTTTTAATTAACAGCTACAGTTTGCTCGGAAGCAGCGGCTGCGGCAAAACTACGATTCTGTCGTGTTGCGTGGGTGTAAAAGCTCTTGACAGTGGCCATATTTTAATTAACGGAGCAGAACCTGGAACTCGCGCAAGTGGAGTGCCCGGAAAACATGTCGGCTACATGCCTCAGGTAACTTTTGCTCTTTTGATTTGCATTTAATTTACATCACTTACAGCCTTGATTTTTATGTATACAAAGACTTGCATGTATTCTTTAATTTTAAAACTCTTTCCTGTCTGGTGGAACATTGCTACAGTTTGCCCTTTTGTCATTATTAAACATTAAATACGTCACCATATTATTTCCATAAAAGATAAATTCCCAAAACTACATAAGATCAAATGCATGCACCAACGGACATCATTTCAATTTCAATGCACAAACTTCAATAGAAAAAAATCTTAGCTTAGCTACGTTCCATGTCATTAGACCAATAGGCCACTGGGAACAAAAGCTAATGACGGAAATACCTGTAGAAAACTTTTAATTGTGCATTCTCTTATGACTATTATTAAAATTAACTTTTTTTCTCACACGACAAAAACTAAATATTATTGTGCTATTCTTGTAAATTCACAGGATATAGCTTTGTATGGGGAGTTTTCCATCCGTGAAGTGCTTCAATACTACGGTCGAATGTATGGAATGAGCTCGAAATTGGTTACGAAAAATATGGACTTTTTAATCGCCTTCCTCGCACTCCCTAAACCTCATAGACGTATTGGTTCTCTCAGGTAAGCCGCATGGAGCCAATATTGTTAATTGTTTTAATTTTTAATGCTAAAATAAGTGCTAAACCACATTAAACAGTCTTAATGGGAAAAATCATGAAAATTTATGCAAAAGAAAGATGCTCAATATGTGGTTAAATTTTTTATTCGAATCGCACACACCACATTCCAAAATTATTTCTGCAGTTAGATTTCTCACATTATTCATGAATAATGTGAGAACCTTGAATAATTCTACCTAATTATTATATAGAATCTTTCATGGAATTCAAACTACATTTGAAATTTTACAGTTTCATAAATAAATCATTATATTTTTTAAATGAATTTCAGTGGGGGCCAGAAGCGACGGGTATCATTTGCCGTCGCATTGATTCACTCGCCAAAATTGTTGATCTTGGATGAACCGGTAAGAATGTTGTCGTATTTGATTTCAGTGTTATGTGTCGAATTAATGGTATTCATGATCTATGTACCTATTCTTGTGATGACCCTGAAAACGATTACGCTACTGCTTCTTCTCTAATGCCAAAGCTCTATCAGACATTGACAGACAAGTTTTCTTGAACGCATTATATATTTTAAATAGTATACTACTATATTTACAAATCGTCCTAGATGACCTTTACGTTTATGCAATAACTTTGTATGAAATATCCTGAAGATACCTGTACAGATATATAAATTATGAATACCAAAGTAATTCGACCAACACTGCACTGCTGTGTGTGCATAAAGGCCTACCGCCTTACCTCCTCCAAAAGTTATCTTGAAATGTAACGCATTGTCGCACATGAATGATACAATAATTATGCAACTTCTTGTTTTGTATGCAGACTGTTGGCGTTGATCCACTCTTGAGACAAAGGTCAGTGTCAAAATTTGACTTTTATGTTTTCAATTTATTCTTTTATTTGAATCACAAAACCTTTTACAAGACCAATTTTTTGCGACTTCTGAAAATGTTGGGGCACTATGCACAACATTGCATTAAACGTTTTATGCGTGAATTAATGGATGTTTTCGTTTTAAATCTTTAAGTGTTATTAATAAGGTGGTAGATGATGTGTAAAGACACACACCACATGTTTACGTGCACTTAAGCATGCGTGTGCCGTATAAACCCGCAGACCAAAATTCTTCACGCATAATAATATACACATAAAATCCATTCTAGCATTTTATTTCGCGTTACATAAATGCTTAATGATAGGTTTATTTATTTACACAAACTGTCATATTTTTTGTAGCAGAGTAGCCATTCAATTATTAAAGTTAGGTTATTTCTTGCATGACATCATTTTGTTAAGTTTTGTATTTACTACAAAAAGGGAAACTGGTGAAGGCGAGGACCACATTATTTACTCTTGTTTTCGTATTTTTCGTATTTCTGAAAGCCCTTTAGCCAGCCAGCAATCAAGGGCTAATATTCGTAATATAGTATGACCAATACATTAAGTCAATTTTTTGATAGTGCACTTGCACTTGGTCCGTTGAGAGGAGACACTCGCAAAAAACAACTTTTCAGTTACATTGCCTTTTAAACAGAATTCAATAACAGGAATCTGACTTATAAAATGATAAGTACCTATGTACAATTACATATGAACTTATATAAAAGTAGATTGGGTGATATGTAGGTATGCATTCTTATGAAAACTAATTCCGTTTATGAAATCTCGTGCCACTCGCACCGTTGGCGAAAACAACAGTTTTTTGCGGCAGTTTGACAGGTAGAAAATTGGTGCGTGCATTTTTTGGTTATTGCAGTGCACTTTTGCTTTCAATTCAGCAACTTCTGTTGTTGTATAATAGGTACAATATTATCCTCCTATCACCGGTGCATATCCCATCGTTAGTTTTTCATGCGGCTTGTTTACAAAAGAGATGAAATAAGATCACGGAGAGTATAATAATATTATATAATCATAAACTATCATAATAGTTTTTCCTCTTGTTCCATCCTCATCAATATGTTGGGATCGTGAACATGGTCAATATGCAGGTACAAAATGTTCGATGCTTTCAGTGTCACATATTTACCTATACTATCCCTCTCCTCGATTGACACTTCCATTCTGGCACACTCAAACAAAACGAGTTTCTCATTTTTATCATCCACTACTGTGTCCAAATAGGAGACATACGAAATAGAACCAGAGACCCTTTTTAGTCATACTATGTCATACAATCGATGTGGGCTGAGATGTCAAGGTCTAATTGCTCGTCGTTAGAAAAATGACCTGTTGTGTCGAAGATTGATAATAAATATATAAACAATAATTATTATTTTGAATCCTTCTCTCATGTAATTTTTCAATTAGCTTAAAAAATGACCGCCATAATGATTCACGACAACTAATTGGTATAAAGCGTAAAACGCTATCATATGAAGGTATTTATTTTGTTTACTTTTCCATTTTCTTTTGCAGTATATGGGACCACTTGGTAAAGTTAGTCTCGACGGGAAAAACTACAGTAATTATTACGACGGTATGAAGCTTAATATTTAAAAGAAATTATAATAACCAGTCAACAGGACAAGGATCGGTCCCTGTAACTGATGCTCATTCAAATAATTGTCTTCCTTTAAAATAATATCCTGTTTTCCCGTTTTAGCATTATATTGAGGAAGCTAGATCTTCCGATACGGTAAGAAGATTTTCATCATGACACACGTTTTGTTGTTGTCTCAATTGTTATTGTTTATTTTTTTAATTCTTCTAACGCTAAAAAACGCTTCTGCATTCCGCTCATTCCCGTTCGCATTGTTGCATGTTACATTGGTTATCTTTTAACGTGTGGTGAAAATGCAAGTGCCACGTCAGGACATCAAGTACCCTTATGAAGACCTTCCCATTTGTCATTGCGATCAACACTTGGCTGATTGTTGTCGACCTTTTTTTCATGCAAAACAATAGACTATAGACATTTCAATCAAAGACTTCTGGAAAAAGATACGCTTTTACTTTATACTCGTTTTTTATTACATATTTTTTTACCTACTCTGTAATTGCATTGCAACTTCACGGCTAGGGTCTAAAAATGCGTCAAAATATGCGAAAACACATGCACCCTGAATGTTGATGATGATATATTTATAGTAGCTAAATCTTATGTTGAAGGATTTTTAGTGCATGTGATTTTGGCATTGAATCACGCACACATAAAAATATCGCATCACACCACCCTAAAATTGATTTGATTGATTCAGTCTAAGTCACTGTAAAGAAGCTTATCTGTCATGCTGGTGGTTTAATAGTGCATTGGATTTAATAATAACCACAACTTGTCTTGTCCTTATCGTTAAAAATTCTTTCTTAGCTTATTTCATTTGGACCAACTAATTTTTTGACTTTGTGAGTTATCGTACATACGTGTACACCTTGATAAGTCCATTGACACGATTACACTTTTTGAGTTATATTTGTACAGCTTTAAGTAACAGCCAAATACACCCATAATAAGACGCAGAGTTAAAAAAGCAAAATGATAAGCTAGGCATAGATCTATTAGATGATCTGTAATATCATAATTTATGCAGCAATAGTCACATGCTGTAACTGCCAGATAGTGCCATACATATATTGGATGCATAATATTTTCTGTTGCGTCTTGTGTAACGACGTGATACCTCGTGCTTACGTACTTCTAACGCGAAGTCAAAGTAATAATCGTAATCATCATCATCAAATCAACAACAATAAATGCGGCTGAAAATTATATAACGCTAGCATATTTTTTACCCTTCAATGTTTATCCTTCTCTCTGTTGAACAAAACACTTTACTTTTGTAACACGGTACAATTGACTTGACTACTTGACTAGCATGTTTACCCTCACCTTCATTTGGATTTTTTTGCTTCATATTTCATTTTAGAACTGTTAGACCTCAAGTGCAACAATAGAAGAACGTTATAGTAAAAAGCAGCGCAGTAGGGTTATATCAACTTCTGATATTTTGCCAAAAAAAAATTCAAGAGACAAGCATTTTGTTTTACAATAAATTGAGATACCAAAGGTTATAATACTTGGATCACATTGGGAATGCATATAAAACTCAATAATATGTTTTTACTTAAGCATATCATTTTGGTGATTAAAAGTTCATATTGCCCAATCCATCTCAATGGCATCTTATGGACCACCAACACTTCCATCAATTTATTGCACTTGTAGGATGACTAACGCACTACTACGCACAAGACTATAATGGATTAGCGCATGACTCAATATGACAATACGTTGCATAGTGCACAGTGCAAATATCATTACCACCTTTAAAGGGAATAATATAATTGAAAGGATTAATTGACACTACACGTTACATGTAAAAAAATCACCCATGAGATCGGCATTCCAATTCCGATGGCCTGATCCTGCAGTTAACAACACGCGTCATTAGCCAAGCTAACTAAACAACGAGTAGAAAAAATTCAACTGCAAATTAAGCGGAACGATTTTGGTTATGCTAATCAGAGCGACAATGTGACGGAACGATGAATACAAAGGATTTTTGCAGCTATAGATTGATATGTTATGGTTGAATATGAAAATGATATATAATATATTTCTGGAAACTTGCAATACATTAAGATCGGACTTATGAGAGGAGGTCGTCTGTTGGCTGAAGATTCTCCAGAGTTGCTTATGAAGAAACATAATGCAAATTTGCTGGAAGATATAGTCCTCAAGTTATGCCTCCAAGATAACACCGACGAAGACAATGAAAGCTCCAGTGACTCAACGACAACGGATAGTAGCTCGATGCCTGCAGTGCCTATTCCAATACCGAAGAAGATTCCCCGTTGGAAGAAAAGCTCTGAGAAGGAGAGACACAGTGCCATAAATGCATTTAACATTACTCCCGAAAAGAACGGCCTGAGTATCTGTAAAAGTGAAACGGTTACGATTACTAATGATAATTGTAATAATCTTGAAGTTAGCAATTTTAGGAATAACAATAGTACTAATGAGCCTTGCCCCGATCAAGTTGTCGGCATTCGTTACAGTAGTATAGAAAATGGAGAGGGAGAGGGTAAGGGGATCGATTTGGTCAATCCCCTCCAGACATGTTTCGACAAAGGCTATCTCTCAGATTGCAGTGATAGTAATGAAAGCAGTTCCTCCTCCACGGCTAGAAAAGCCATGGCCAAGTCTAGTAGTGAGCGACGAGATCCGGATATGAGCAATCTCAAAACTAGCATTAAAGACTCCCTCAATCGGGTTTATGCCATGAGTCACAAAAATATTGTGATCTTGTATAGAAATTTACTCCTCCTCTTGTTCATGGTGTTTGTGCCTGCTTCGCAAATTGTTGTCATTTGTTTGGCCATCGGTCAAGATCCCAGAGGTTTGCACTTTGGGCTTGTCAACAAGGATCTTATTGATCCATCAAATTGTACCGTTCCCACCGGATGTCTCACCACTGATAACTATACCGGAAGTGTTAGTTGTCTATTTTTGGATTTTCTAAAACAACATGACATCCTTGATGTGGTAAGATGGAGTGCAACTGTGAATTACAAAATTTTGCAGGTGTGAGTAAGACTGAAGATTAAAACTTTTTATCTCGCTTTTGCAGAAAATTTATGATAATGAGGCAGATGCAGTGGTCGCTGTGAAAGCGGCTACTGACTGGGGCTACATGGTTTTCCCAGAGAATTACACTACGTTTATGAGAGAGCGAGCGATATTTGGCATTCATGCAGAGCGAGAAGTCATTTACGGATCCAGAATAAAAATTCGTTTGGATCAGTCAAGTAAGTTGTCACGATTTTTTTTTCTCCTGATTGCAAATGCGTAGAATTCACAAATTACAATCAATTTTGATTTGTTTGCATAGACTTGCAGATTTACAGAGAGAATGCAAAGTTGTTTTTCAAAGCTTTCCATGAATTCACAACGAATGTATCATCAGAATGTGGATTGGACCCTGTTCAGACTGATTTACCTCTTTATGTAAGCACGTCACGTAAAATAAAACGAAACCGACGACTAACTAGTTGCTCATTAGACTAATTTTATGTTTGTCTATTTTTTATAGTTTGATACGCCTGTATACGGAGATGAAAGTATCAACTTTACCGATTTCCTCGCACCCAGTGTCCTTCTTGCGTAAGTCTCATCAGTTTAATATGAATTTTGTTGAGTTCATTTAGATAATTTATTTTGAATTTTCTTCACACAGCATCTTATTTTTCTTCCCACTTTGTGGATCGTCCATCGCATACATCTCAGAAAAGCGTGCCGGTAATCTTGCGAGGATTCTCGTCGCCGGAGTACAAACATGGGAGGTTATGGTGGCCTACTTGATTGTCCACTTGGTTGTTCTTATATTCCAAACTGCTTTATCTTTCATCATTATGGTTTCCGTTTTTAACATCCAAATCATCGGACCCGTGATGTGGGCAGTAGCTCTCGCTCTACTTGTGGGAATCTCTGGAATGTCTATGGGTAAGCGTACTTTTCGGCTAATTTAGAGCCATAATCATCCTAAAGATTAAAGAGATAGCATAAAAATGCAAAAATGGGATCACTATATGTATCCAAACCCTTTTTTAAATGGGCACAGCAAAAGGCCAATACAACTTGCGTCTTAAATCCAACGAGCCATTAGCATCAATGAAAGCAATTTAACATGACGCATCCACATATATCCAATGATTATTTATTCATCTCCTTTGCCAATATTTTCAGGTTTTGTGCTGGCTACATTCTGCAATGAGGAAATTCAAGCTGTTCTCCTGGCTATGGGTATGTAACGTTATATAACACACAATAAGACCATCAAACACTAATCCACAAACAGGAGCAGTAGCCTCCCCAACAAATCTCTCGCCCTCGCCATATACCACGAAACACAATAACAATATCAAGTCAAGATGTCATTAATCATGACGCTAGTTCTTATAGCGTATAACCCAATTAATATATAATGCTCAATAGAACAAGTTTATGGGGTCAAAGGCAAATATATACATACCTACGCCATATTACTTACTACAATATAGACATCAAATCAACGCTACGTAATGCTCATAATTTCTTAAGAAAATCATTTGATAACCCTAAATTTCTTTCAAATTTACAGGCACATTCTTCCCAAATTTCCTCCTCGCAGGTATAATCATTTATCTATCATTATTTTCAATCTCAAACCATAATACGCAATTTAATTGTCATTATGTATTTTCAAGTTCGACAATCGTGATTTTCTAACTCTTCTTTTTAAAATGGGTTAAATGATTTTTGTTTGACTTTGTAAAAAAACAGGTATGGTATGGCCAGTTCAAGGTATGCCCGTTTACCTTCAATACATCAGCTATTTCCTACCCTGTACTTTGGCCTGTGAAGCTATGAGATCTATTGTGAGCCGTGGAGTGGACTTTATGCATCCCGTTGTATGGCCAGGATTCGCATCCACTTTCGCTTGGATCATCCTCTACTGGTCTCTCACTGTTATCATTCATCGTTGGTCATCGAAGAAATAATTTTTTATATATAAAACTGCTTCTATGATGCTAAAAAAAGTTTTTCAATGAAGTACCAAACCCTTAACGTACACACAGCGTATAAAAAAACATATTGTTATTTACATTTGAATTCCTACTTGTGTAGTTCAATTTTTAACTAGTTGTTAAAATGATAGGGAACCCTGGAACAAGACATATGATTATGTTGATGTTGATGGCTTCCGGCGTACTATGCCGGTATAATTATGATAGAACAGAGCCGTTCTAAAATCATACGCATTATTATTCGTTTAATTTTGGTTTTAATGTTGTTTTAATGTCATTATTAGTAAGAGGATAGAGAGAGGTCCCTCAAAAAAAAGTTTTACAGAGACTTAACTTGTTATGTAGGCTTGGCTTTTTGTAGACTGTATAATCGCGAGTCAATGTTGCTCATTTTAGTTTTATGCTGACATGCGCCTGTAAATTTTTAATCTTCGGATAAGTAAGTTAGGTAGAAATTATTATGTAGTTTTCTGGTTATTACGTATGATAAATTTATTATATATATATTCTTAAGTAGAATTCATTTAAAATGTTGATTACTTGGAAATATTATATATCATAATATATATAATTATAATAGAATTTAAAAAATGCTGAACCAGTTCCTTGAACTATAAAACAAATAACATTCCTCCAAATATTATGTTCTTGCATTAATAACATTTTACGTTATATATTAATTATTGTACAATATTTATACGAAAAAAATATGTGACAAATAGCTTTAAATACCAATTTATCTAAAAAATTTGAAGAAGTATAAAATATATATACTGTGTGTACATGTTAAAAAAATGTGTAAAAAGTATTATCACCTCAATGAATTTTTATGTATATCATTATTATAAACTATAATTAAAGCAATTTTAACTCTATATAGCCCTTAAAAGTGTCGAGAATTGATTCAACTACTTGTGAATGACAATGATTACGATTAGTTTTAGCCGTGAGAACAAAATTTCAGAGTGACCTCGTTATGTTAAAGCACGAACGAACTATATATCTTGTATCTTTATAGTTTGATAGAGTTGAAGTTCAAAAACATATAGACGATGTATTTTATTTTGTACAAATACACACGTTTCAGACGTTTTGCTATTGATATATTATTCTCTACTCTTAAAAGTCATGACCAGTAAATTGACCACGACACTTTTGAGTTGACAAAAAATGTGTGTAGGTAGATGTAAAAACCTTATATTACCCCATCACTGATAATAAATTGTTTTAAATATTATAATGATAACACACAATATGTTATATATCAATTAATTATATAATAAAAACAATTTTTAACTATAAAAAATGGTCACTGATCAGAAAATAGAAATGGGGAAGGAAGAGATTGGGATGGCATTTGAGTTCCTTTCTCTTCCACTTCCGCCATCTTCATTTCCTTGATTAACATAAGAAGACATGATAGGCAACAAAGTAAAAAAGGGTTGAGGAGAGAATGCATAATAATATGAGACAGGACAGGAGTACATTTCCATTCATTCATAGTGCACCCGTGTATATAGTTCCACTCTTACACGTTTATCATGATACTTGCTACATGACTTACTGTTACTGTTCGGTAAAACAAGCATTTGGAAGAGATTTCATTGGAAATGGAACATGCAACACTTACTGTAACAGTGTATTCCAAAAAGAAGAGAACCGCTTTGCCGAGCAGACTCACCGCGCTTTCAATTCACAGAAATGACCCCGCCGTAATACAAATCTCTATCCACCCACACTAAGCCTCCTTCTCGAATATGAGAGGATCCATTCTCTCGTTTTGATTTCCCTTATTTCGTGCTACATTCATGGTTTTCCTATACTGTTATTACCTAGGGTTGACTTGGACCTGCATTTCAGATATTGAAGATCGTTTTAAGTATGTATGCGTCGTTTTAAAGAGAGGGTTTAGATAAATTCATTTTTTCAAATCCATATCGGTATAGCACTACGTAGATATCTTCCACACAAAATCCTTTAAATTACATATAATTTGTATCAAGTGAATTGTAAAGAAAATGAGCTTTTCAGTGCACAATGGCAATGACACAGGAAAAGGGTTAAGACACTCATTTTGTTCATTACATGAGCCTGTTCTTTTAGTCTCAGAAGCGACCCCGCAGCTCTACCTCTCTTTGCTTTTTAGCTTTACGTGCGTGTTGCGCAATCCAATGAGAATTTGTTGAGCGTAGCAAGCCAAATCCATTTTCTGAGTTGTGGGCAGAATTTGTCGTATGAAATTGCAGTTGTGAAGGGAGGAAGAGTAGTAGTGGTGGTGAAATAGTAAATACTTTACTCAATGAATGCAGCATGCAGTTATATGGGAGGCTATTGAATGAAACTACACTCTTTTCGCTTTTGAATAAGAATCGAGAAGATTTGCTCAGAGTACCATTCCCTTGCTCAAGGATTCTCAAAATTATCCTCACGAGCTGCAACAGGAGTATCCTCTTTGCACTCTTTGCATCTATGCAAAAGCTTTCAAAAGAGCCAGAAAGTTTCGGGCATCCTGAGAACTGAGGAGCCCAAGCGTTTGCCGTGTTGGTGGATTCATGCAAGACATTTTCTTGCAGAAATTATTTTTGCATGAGCCCCCAATTCGAAAACTACTGAGGATGATGCTCAAATACTTTTTATTGTCATTTTGTCTGTCTAAAATTAATTGTAACATCATTCCAGGAAAAAGTTAGTTCCCCCGTATTTCGGTGCTAATTCTGACGCATCAACATTTTTCAAAATGGCTTTCTTCCAAAATGATTTATCAGTGTAAAGAAAAGATTTGCGTCGGAGATCCCACGGAATTGCGGACTTGTGAGTTTGTGCAACTTTCAGGAAACCTGGTGGACCTACAGAAATCATACATCAATTGTTCATTACATAAAATGTGCGTATATATCATTCATTTTAGAATTTATAATATTTTTTGCTTACTATTTATGATGTAATTTATCTTCAGAAAGCCAGGATAAATTCTATCAAATAGCTTGATTATGTCGATGAAAAATTTCAGTCCTGTTGAAAACAAGACAACATCAAACATTCAACGCATCTTTATTGCTATTTCGTACATAATATCATGGGTAAGTAAAGTCTAAACAGGGTTCATAAAACTTTTATGGGCATTTTCCAAGTAAATTTTATAAGCCTTTTGAAAACGAAATCGATTTGGATGATATAAAAACAATGTTTTTACCTGATGATGTGTGCAAACTGCTATAATCCTCCATATCAGCAATTAGAGTAAATTGTAAGCATTCAGAATTCTGGTTCTCTCTAATTTTACGCAAAATCTTCTCCATATTATAAGAAAAGTAAATCTTCAAACTGTTGTTTACTTCAGAGATGGATTTGATTTTCTCGAAATAACTTCTATAAGTACGCCACTTTCCGAAAGGTATTATAACAACTGTAGGTGAAATAGTCAACAAAAAATCAGATTGATTTACATAAGCCTAAAGACTATATGTACGCAATTACTGAAAATTATCCATACGATTTTTTCTTCAACAGGTAAAAAATTTGCTTACTTGGACAGCCTTCCTTATCATATCCCTTAATTTCAAGGTCAAAATAATCAAACAAATTTTTATTCGGTAGTTGGTTTAGTGCCTCCTCATTGTTATTTCGCCAGTGTATTGCCTGGAAAACCACAAACGATGTATCACTTGCGAAATGCTTTGTTACAGATAGATAGTATCTCTTACATAAAGTTTTTTTTACCTTTCTAATTTTCCTCTTTGCTTTTCGCAGACTCCATTGTGAAGCTTAAATAAAAATATGATTTGTGATTGTTATCCTCAAAACCAATGCATCAAGAACGCTGTTAAATAAGCAAGAATGAAGTTTGTGTAATACGGGAAATAATATTCTAAAATGCACTTACAATCCAACAAATTGGTTAGAAATGAAGTGCTGATCCAAAACGGCTCTGAGAATCGCCTTATGCCAATCGAATTATCGACAAATTCTTGAATCTGAGAAAAATATTTCATAATTTATTACGTTGACTAACACACCAACCAGCACAGTTTAAAAACCAAATAATCTTGGAAACTTGACCAACCTGACTAAGCATCACTATCTCAAATATCGATAGGTTTTCTCTATTGCTTGCGTGAATAATTGGACTAAGATTAACTTGCGGATAATTTGTTGCTGCAATATTAGAAAAGAATTAATGTGTTGAATGAATGCAAAGAACAGTTATATTTTCTATGATTGTTTCGTTACCATTCAAGTTTGTTTGCATTGTTTCAGGAAACTGGCTGTATGAGGCAGCATTTGTATTTATTGAAAATATACTAATAACTCCTAATAACGCTTTCCAGCATAACATACAATACGGAATTTCATACCGCATCTTTTCATATGATGAAAAATCAAACCCGCAGAGTACCATAAAATTCCTATTTTCTTTTAAAATTATGACAAAATTACGTAGCACTTATCGCGTCATAACTGAACTCTTTAAAACCTATTATCTCTGAAATTACAAAAAGTTGCACGTTGCCCCTTCAATACTTCCGGCTAAAAGTGTACAAACTATTTAAGCAGGGAACACTATCCACTGATAACACTGGCCACTGACAACTGATAAGCTCTTTCTCATTCGTCTAGATAAAGATTAAACTTACGCTTAACTCTATAATTATGTCCAGAGAGAAGTAAAACCAAATTTCCTTCCATGTACTTTATGTATCCAACCTACCTACCTCAGTCGGTACCCTAAAATTAGTCTTGAGATGATGCATCATCAGCCCTGATCACCTTTAAGGTATTAGCTAATAATTATACATTCAAGAATTGTTTCAAGATTATGTGCGATGTTGAAATTAAAAGGAAGGATAGCATTAACACACAAACAATGTGAAAGAAACCTCAGAGAACAGAAATGCAAGCAAATTCCATCAAGTCTGACATAATTGTATTCAGACATTTTTGAGTTTTTCTCTCTAATTTATTGCAACTTTAATTATCACTTGATTAGCGGCAACCTTTTAAGTATATAGTGACTTTAGCATGGTGTTTATGACTCCAGTACACTCTTTCTTTATAGATAAACATATATTACTCATGCAGTCATGTACGCCATTAATTCATCATGAATACATACAAAAACGTACGAGTAATCAATCAAACCAAATTTCCATGAATAGGGTCACAAAGGCTGAGTGGGAAAGTGATTCCTAAAAACTGTTAACACATAAAAGTATCCCTTGAACCCAAGTAAAGCCACACTAGCATAAAAGAGAAGCTCATCTTATCCTATACATTTGTTTCTTTTCCAGTATCCAATGAACTTCATGCTTGCTGTAAAACTTGCAATATTGATCATCTTCCTCGCAGTAAGGACATGGTGGCATCCTTGTCCGCGTCCTGTGTCATTGTCTAATTATAAGTATGTGAGTTATGTAGTCTTTATTATAATAGCTGCGTAGAATCACACAGAACTCAATTCGTTCTTTGTTGTATTCATGGGAAAAAGAACTTGCTTCGTTGCAACTGAGAAAAATATGTAAGGCGCAAGCGATCGTTTCAAAGGATTTCTTAATATTTATTTAAAATGAGTTTTCTGAACACTTAATGTTAGTGTAAAGTACTTATTTGGAGTGTGATTGATTAGAGGGTATATTACGCTTGGTTGTGCTTTAATGCATAAACATTTTACTTGAAACGTTGCATTAGGTTTAAATGGACAGCGAGTTTAAGTTTATTTTTGAAAGATAAAACAGTTACAAAGATTTCTTGGTAGTAAGTAATAAATAAATTAGTTAACCAAAACTAGATATAACACAGTGCTTTTAGCATCAAATCAGATCTTGAGAGATATTCGTGACTTCGAACACGAAAGGAGCTAGCCAAATCATGGGTTAGATCATCCTTTGATGACTGCAATTGGTTTGAGTTGAATACATTTTTTGGAAATACCGGCAGCGTGACAAGTATCCACAACATCAGTAACGTTTTTATAACTTTCTGGGGCTTCTTCCATAACTAGTTTTGGAGACGCAACACGAATGCTTATTCCTTGCTCTTGTAGTTTATTCAGTACATCTTTAAAATCCAAGTTTCTTCTAGATTTAGCTCTTGAAAGGGCCCGACCCTGCGAATGCATAAGAAAATGATTGATGACTAATTGCTACATATTCTAACTTTGTAATGTTTTGTTAAGAAAGACAACGTACAGCTCCATGACATGTACTTCCGAATGTTTCTTGCATCCCTTGTTCTGTTCCTGTGAGGACATAAGAACATGTTCCCATTGTACCTCCAATCAAAACGGGCTGTCCAGTTAGCTGATAGTCAACTGGAATAAGTGGATGATGTGGAGGAAAAGCTCTGGTAGATCCCTAAAAGTGAAGCAAATGTTTCATTAGTATATCATGACGTTTCACAGTATGTGTGGATTGTGCAAAAGAAAGCACAAGAATTCTACCTTGCGGTGAACAAGAAGAGTTTTCAATTTTCCATCAATTACGTGCTGTTCCACTTTGGCAATATTATGAGATACATCGTAAATAACATGCATATCTAGATCGTCTGGTGACATATTAAATTGTTTGGAGAAGGCTTGTCTGCTTAAAAATGTCATTGAGCTTCTATTGACCCAAGCGAAATTGGCTGCAGCAGCCATAGACTTCAGATAATCTTGTCCTTCTTGAGATTTAATTCGAGCACATGCCAACTGTCGATCATTCGTTTCAATGTTGTCTCGCTTCATAGCTTTCTCCATCGCTAACAGCGCATCTGTCGCAACTTGATGGCCAAATCCTCGAGAACCAGAGTGAATCATGACACAAACCTGACCCTGAAAAATAATTTTTAAAATAGGCGTATTTATACCTTGACTTATAAGCTTACACATTAGAAAATAGCTTCGTGATGTTGTAAATTCCATACCTTCTCCTCTATTCCCATTTTTCTTGCAGCCCAAACATCGTATATCTCAGAAACAACTTGAATTTCAGCGTAATGATTCCCTGCTCCTAAAGTGCCCAACTGAATCGAAGAAAGTCAATTTAACTTAAAATTGAACGGAAAAATGTAGAAATATCATTCAATGGCTAGTTGGAGTGTTACCTGAGGTAATCCACGTTTTTTGGCACGAGGAGAAACCTTTGACGGATCTGCTTGTAGCATTCTTCCATATTCCTCACAATGCTCCTTATCCTCAGCCCAAATGTACCCTTCTCGTAGAGACCAGTCCATCCCCATTTCCAAAGCCTCTTCCAAGTCTTTCGCTGTCATCGGTATGATTCCTTTTGAACCAACTCCAACAGGAATATGGTCGAAGAGTGACTGTGCCAATTCTTCCTGAATGAACAAAGAAAAAGAACAATTATTTAAAAAATCCGAAATGTTTCCTACACACAATTCCATTGCAGTTAAAGAGCACATACTTTCACTGGGAGAACATCTTGGGCAAACAAGTTGGTCCTTAGTAAACGCACACCACAGTTAATATCGAATCCCACACCACCAGGAGAAACTACAGCCAGAGGATCGTCGTAATCAAAAGCTGCCATATTTCCAATGGCAAATCCATAACCAGAGTGAACGTCAGGAAGACCCACTGATTTTCCAACGATTCCAGGCAAAGCAGCTACATTAGCTATCTGTTTCATTCCTGGAAGAAATCCTCCTACAGCTCCCGGACGACATGCATTCCGCAACTCATCGAACATCAGTTTCTCCAATTGTTTATTCACATAAAACACCCCTTCCACCTTCAAATTCAAAAAATCATTTCCACAGTATTATCCGATGAGGTCAAAATCAGCGTCCAACACAATGTGAAAGAAAACAATTTTTACGTGCTTACATTCATGTTTGGTTGGAAGCCCTTTTTTATCCTCCATGAGCACTCATTAATCTTTTCCAAGTACTGTAGCTCATCATTGTAACTTCTTACAACCATCTTGACCGGTGAAAAGCACCTTTTTCAGGCGAACGCTAAAACTCTATATGAAACCAGCAAATTAGTTGAAGTGAACCAGTCGCAGCTGCAAAAATGACTTGGTCCTGAAACGGCTTCCAATATTTGACCAGTTGTCACAGTTGTCGTTGACTGTCACCGGTAAACGTTAACCACGCTTCTGTGACGAATTCTTGTGTGGATCTGTAACAGATATAAAAACACAGTTAAATATGGACCAAAGGAAGACTTAAATGTTTTAACTTGCCTATTTTCACTTTCTCCTTCTTTCACAAGCTGTTAGTCTTTCCAGTGTCAGTGAATCACTGAAAAATAGACCAACTTACGATAAACTAGTGAAAAAGTTATCTTTCCGGCATGCCACCGCGCTGATACAGTTGCCCCTTTTTGTTGTATGATCTGCGAAATGTAAACATACAACAGCAGGTGCTTTCGGTGAGATGACGTTTCTCCAGAGAAGAGACAGCTACGATGAAAGAGGAGCATTTATGAAAAGTACGATATCCGGATCCGGAGGAGTTGAGATTCGCTCTCTTCTCGCGCAGCGACCATTTTTATAGTAAAGGATTTACATCGAGAAAAAGTGGGCATTGCATGCAGACTCTAGACTCTTTTTTGCATTTTTATTTTGCTTCCTCTATTTAGTTGTTACGCTTGTCTACTTTCTCCATATTCGCATTTAATTTCTTTCAAAATGCAAAAATTTTTTGCAAGGCGGCTGAAATAGATAATTGTCAATTTGACAGTGAAAGGTCAATGGTTTGCTTCTTGAGTTTGCTTTTGTCGAGTCTGCTTCTGAAAAATTTGGCAATGAAAAATGTTTTATGAAAGATTCATTCGAGATGATTTTAAATTGAATGCTGCATCTATGAAAAACATGTAACTCACAAGTTGTGAGTGACAATCCGGCAATTTGTCATCATTATCATAATAACATGCATTGTTATTAAGTGCCAGTTTATAAATTATAACTGGTACTTTCTGAAAATTATGGTGGTGGAGGGTGAGCAAAAGTCTGTCCGTCCGTCTGTCTGGCCTCGCAATAACTTTGAAACGAAAGCAATTTTTGAATTCGTATCTTTGTAATGGGCTATTGATGAGTTCGAAGATGGGCACTAACGGCCAACGGAAACCGCTAGAAACCGTTATAACGGCCAAACTTTAAAAAGTAAACATAATATGGCATGTGGGGGCTCATTCGAACGCATTTTTAACACTGATCATGTTCCACATAAGGATTTTTACAAATTTTTAACGGTTTGACCGTCATAACAGTTTTTTCCACAATTCTGACTCTCTTGATTAAAGGCGTGTAGATTTTAATACATATTCTGATTTTTGCAATGGAACATAGATCATCTAAGCTATTAATGAGTAGAATATTTTCGCATATTTAATTTTTATATACGATACGCCCTCTGGTGGATAATGACAAATATGTTTTTTAAAACCTAAAATACCGGCGTTTTAAATTTTGATAAATTACTCATTCTGGTTTTTTTATCAGTTAACCTGATTTATTGAAAAATGAATGAATTCATATTCATACTAGAATACTAATGTTGTTTTACAAGAGTAGTTGCTGTTTGCTAAGTGCCTACTCATGATGATACCTATATCCTATCATCATACGCCAGGACTCAGCTGTTTAAACCGAAATAACGACGGACGACTAAACGCTAAACTAATGAATGAAACTTTCCAATTTCATTTCCATCTGAAATTGAAGAATGCTTTCAAATAAGAAAGACATTTTTATGACATAAGGAATGCTATGATGGGAATATGAATACGGTTAAACTTTCTTTTAGTTTATCGCCGTCTTGTGCATATACCTCCGGTTCGTGTTGAAATCAAATAAACTAATGAGCGTAAAACGGTAAATTCTCAAACGTAAAACAGTTAATCAAACCTTTTATTTATGATTTTTTCGAGTACTAAATATTCTTAAAATGAATAAATTACACATTTATGTACAATATATTTTGCTCTTCGGTAAAATTGGTGGCCCTTAAAAGGGCCGTTGGATTAGCTTCATAACTGCCGAAAAAAATGAAGATCGACTGGGATGATGCCTCCAATTTATTTGCTTGACGTGTATTTTGTCACAGCTTTAGTTCCTTCTGACACCGCATGCTTGGCCAATTCTCCAGGAAGAAGGAGACGCACAGCAGTCTGAATCTCCCGAGAAGTGATGGTAGTTCTCTTGTTGTAATGGGCCAAACGAGATGCTTCAGCAGCGATACGTTCGAAAATGTCATTCACGAAGGAGTTCATGATGGACATGGCCTTTGAGGAGACTCCAGTGTCGGGGTGGACCTGCTTGAGGACCTTGTAGATGTA
>JAQIXX010002970.1:0-21718 GCA_034700605.1 Willowsia nigromaculata
CCCTTGTACAGGACCGACACAAGATGATGATCACTTTTGCAATCTTCCTCTTGGCTACCACAACTCTCGTACAAGCTGCTCCCGCAACGATGCTGAGTAAGTTTGGTAGCAGAAAACAAACAATAGGCTAATTAATTAATGGATGTGGTGATGAGGTTGTCAAAATTAGTTTTATGTAAGGCATGCGGAGCACATACAACTTGAACAGAACAAAACTATATGACCCGAAATGTCACCATAAACTAGATGTTGCACTCACAGTAAATCTGTTGTTTCCAAATCTCGGTTATTTGATAGTCAGAGTTTTCTCTGGTTGCATGTCAATTACAGGATGAAAATAGCAAACTAGTAACAGGCATTTTGGTTTGTTGGACGTGACGTTTTCGGTATTTTTATTCCTGACGTTTTACATCGGACGTGAATGCATAAACAGACATTAGCATTAGACCATACAACATGTACTACCTTTTCCTGTTATTATTGTCAAAATGGCTTGCTAATGGAGTGTGGGTTTAGCTGTTTGCAACAGTAAATACCACAGATTTCACTTGCATATCACGGTTCACCACTGCAGGACAGCAAATTCTAACTACCAAAACGTCGTGCCAGGAACCATCACGATCACATATTTTTAATACCTAGATTGTTTTTGGTGCAAATTAATACTTTATATATACTTTTACTTTTACCTTCCATTCACAATTAAATATGTAATTTGCAATTTTGCATCTGTATACGCTATATAAGCCACCATGACTGCTACCTTGATGTTTTGAATGATTGGTTGAAGCTAAAATATTTTTGCAATTTCCCCAACCTTCACGGAACGTATCCTCTAGTTTTACATAACACACAGCAAGCTCGTTTTGATGACGTCAGCAGCTTATTTAAATAATAAATTGAGGGAAAAGCATAGAAAGCGAGACGAGAAGAGGATTAAGTATGATGTAGCATGACTGTGTAATTTAATTTATAATAGTGCACACATCCGGCGTAGTTGTACTTCTTTTTCTCTCCTTGTGGTCTTGGCATATCGAACTTTCTTCGAAGAAGAAAACGACATGTAAATGCAGTCTGCAAAGTTTATATTACTACAGTTAAGTACACAAGTCCTATATATTTTAAAGCCCTTGAGCAGTTGAACAAGTGGAAAAGTTGCTGGAAGACGTGAATACCAAAAGCTTGGAAGAAAAACAGCAATCTATTTTGCATTTTATTTTTTTCAAACTTGCGTGCAGTTTTTTATAGGAGACATTGATCGAGTTAAGTTTTGTAGCTTGGCATGTGCCAAAGAGTAGTCATTTTTACACCACCAGTTTTAACAACTTGGTTTGCTTCTACGAAAAATTAAGAAATGAGTAGTGAAACTTTTTGAGTGAATTTATTGAGCAAAAAGCAGCAGCGAGAAATTTTTTAAAGAGAGAATAATTATTGAAAGCAGTTGTTCTTATATTTTCTTTATGCCATCCAGAACACAAAACCTTTTATTTTCATTGCGAAAGTTAAATTAAATTTCTGCTATTACAATGGTTGATTTTGCAAGGCTTCTCGGCTCAGAGTTTGTTTGAAAAGCTTATTGTGAGTTATTTTGCAGACTTTGGAACTGAAACCGTCATAAGAATGGCTCGGGGTAATGCAAAACAATATAGTATTCTATTGGTCTGACATTTAAAAGGACTGCTTGACTGCTCCCAACACACAAATTATTAGGCATGCATATTAGGGTTTTGCTAAAATGCTGCAAAGTGAATATGTTTCAATGTATCCCATTGTTCTATCCTGACATTCAAGTTGAGATAGGACAAACTACATGAAAAAGTATAAAAAGGGGAGAGAAATCAATAAAACTTTTAATTAAGATGGAACTAAATATTCAAGTTTAAATACACAACTGTGAGTAAAGTACAACCCAGTTTTTGTGCTGATTTGAGACCCGAGTTTCTCCGTCATTTTGTATCTCTTTTTAGTTTTTAGTAAACGGTCTCGTTTATTAATAAAATACTTTCCGCACGTTATGCATGATGAAATATCCGTTAGATAAGGACAGTTAGTCCAATTTCACTTTTACGTCATTTATCACTCCAGTGAACCGGAAGCAATTAGTTAATTGGATACCTTTCTGTACACCATTCAATTAGGCACTCTTCGTTCCAGAGTTTTCTGTTATCCTGCTCGGTATTCAAGTTTTTATACCAAATACATTGCTGTTTGCTTTTATGTTAAAATTGTGAGAGAAAGCGCACCTGATCTCTAACTTGCTAGAGTTTCTGTTGAAATGCAAATCAAACATTTGTTTATACATGAATAAGTTTAATCAATTGGGGCGGAGTAGGAGTATATTATTCAGCTTGTGTACATTACGAAGGTGCTGTCATCATTGCTGGAAGGTTCAACTTATTTGTAGTGCTTTTTCGGGCCAAAAGCAATAATAAGTCATCAAATTTACCCTAAGCAAAAGGGTTAACCAAGTCACTTTACTTTATTACTCTTCACACACAGGCTCTGGAACTAACAAAATTGTCAGCACTTCCTCCCACTCGACATCAACTTCTGAACTGAACAATGGCAACAATGCAAACCGCAACAGCCACCCTGCGGCTCCACATGGTGCATCAAATATTCCGGTAAGTTCAGTTCAAAGCAGAAAGCGTTTGAATACTAAATTTTAAAAAATCCAACTATGCCCCTTTACTATGCATTTCCTAAATACTAGATTTTCACATGGCTGTATATTTGCTATTTGTTATTGAACTCTGTCTTTGTCGGAGTGAAAGCAAACTTGTGCTAACCTTTATCGGGAAAGGAAAGCAAACAAGAATATTTGAAAAATAATACAATGTCAATAAATGTCTCTATGCGCTCCATTCACTTGTTTCGTATCTTGCATCTCTGCCACCGATTGATGCGATAAAAGTTGTGGAAGCAATAATAATTGTGCTACCAAGAGCTCACAAATGTCCGTTTCCTTTTCTCTTGAGTTTTCTTTCGCTCAAGTTTACTTTGTTCGTTTTATTTACGGCTTTCTGAACACGTTTCCATTGCTCACTTTAACTGTAAATCCATTCATTGCGAAGTGGCCTTAGGTTGCAATCATTTTCTTCCACTCAATTTGCAAATGTTAACAATAGCCAATGTACGTATAATCCTCTGCGTGTAATAAACTTACAACTACAGTTTACAATACAGTTAGTTGTATTCCCCTATTCTTGTGCTATTTCTAGGAAGAAGAGTTGGAACTTGAAAGTCTGAAAGGGTCTGATGCTGGGGGTGATGTCGGCAGCAGAAGCAGTAGTCTGAGCAAAAAGTCTTCGGTAGTGGATACATCCTCCTCACCAACAAGTAGACCAGTTGCTTATGTAAAGAAACCAGAAAATGAGGAGACTCCAGCTCTCAGCGACAATGCCAACTCACTAAAATACGGTGGAGCAAATGCGGACCTTGAGGAAGCCCTTGCCAACATGGCTCACATTCCACCTAGCAAACCACCATCACTATCTGTGCAAACTGGAGGTGGTGGCCTTGGAATTGGTGGTGGTGGCAGCTCTTCCTCTCATTTTCCCTTGGGTGTCGACTCCATTCTTCAGCAGAAACGAACCAGAAGCACGAACAGCTTTGGGAGTGGAGGTGGCGGTGGAGGACTTGGATTATTGAGTCGAGCAGGAGCAGCAACAGGGGTTAACCTTGAGGTGGATTACACGCCACAAGACATTGCCGAGTATATATTTTGGATGGGGGATGAGCGCGGTGTGGAACTCGCTCTTACTGACTTTGTCCAGGATGGCTTGGTAAGTAAGAGAAAAGGTTTCATTTTCTGAATCAGTGTGCATGAAATTGGCAATTATTTTTTTGAGGTGAGAGTCGGCATATCATGTCATCGGTGAAAATATTTTTTGACAGATTACTGCACAAGACGCGGTTAGATTTTTGGAAGATGTTAAAGCGGAATTGAGCTTGCTTAGGAATCGATACGCCTCCACTGTCGCTCTTGGTCGAGCTGGAGTACAATCTGGAGGAATGGATACTACAAACTCCCACGTAAGAAAATCTTTCTCCTCACTATCAGATTTTCATTAATTAGAAATGAGAGCGTCTTCATAAGATAAAAAGTAATTAATTTGATATTTTTAGGATGATCGAGGCTTCTGGGAAGTGCCTGCACGCACTATGAACAAAAAGAATTCATATTCGGATAGCTATCCTAGTGGTACAGGAAATAGTGGATACTATTCTCCTTCTTCCTCTGTAGAACAGATCATGAGCAATCATCCATACTATCCATCTGGCCAATCATCTTCATCATCATCCTATCCATACAAATCATCGTACGGAAACATGTACAAGGACTCTGTTGGCGGTCAAGGAGGTTTAATGAAAGCGTCGACAGCGACGTCGACAAACTCCATCGAAGAAATGCTCGACTATGAGGAAATTGTGGATAAACTGAGACAGGTGGACACTAAAATGAGGGAGGTTGCACTCGAAGGGATTATTTATCAGTTGGCCAGAGAGCTGTTTTCAATGGGTCTTCAGCAGTCGGCAGATAGCTCGGTCCCAGCTTTTACGAAATTTATTGAGAACCTATCTGTGAATGGGAACATTTCAAAGGACTTGGAGAAATCCGTATTGGGTAAGACGGCTTGTTACAAGCATGTTTAAAAGTGAACTACAAGCAAAGTGTTCATTAAACTTTTGCATGTCCTTCAGAAACCTTGGTTCAAGCCCTTGTGGATGCAGCCAATGAGCGTGGACTTCTCAACGCCAAATCTTCATCTTCCACCTCCCATGCATCCCCATCCTCCTCAATCGAAAGGCAACTGAGTGCTCTCTCTGGGAAATCATCTGGAATCGGATCTGACGCAACGAAACCAATCACCATCAAAAAGAAAAGTGTGTAAGCTTATGAATAATTGAGCTAAAGGAACATATAATTTTTAAGATTTTACTTTTGAAAACCGTGTCTCACCAATTTGATTTCAAAATCATCACAACTGACTATGCAAAAACTAATCGATAATCACAATCAATCAATCGAAAACACTGTCTGGACCTGTAAAAAAACCTGTTGTTCTATGTAAACGTACCATCATCTCCATAAAACTGTATTTTACTTGAGTAAATCCTACAAAACTGAATTCGACAAGATATATATGATAAATTATAAATAGATGTAATTAGTAGATAGTTACTGCAAAAACATTGTCTATGTAATTTTAATTTTGTGAATAGTGAGCAGATATTTACGTGTAATAATTTATTGTTATTATATTTTACTGTCAGGAGCATGAGAAACAGATATTATGTATAGAGATTGTATAAAAACTTGTATTATTCTCTTGTAATAATAAAAGCTGTGTACTGTGTGTGTGCAGTATTGGTTTATATTTGTACTTAAAATTTTTTTATGAGTTATCTCGCTTGATTTCCATATTCATGCATATCAAAATCATCTCGAAACAATGCCACATACATTAGTAGTGTTTCTTATTTTTTATTCAAAGAAAACAGACGGATGGGAAAAGAAAAGACAAAAAAATGTAGAGCTCATAAATTATTAATTGGGACGAATACATGCTCTATATGTTTCTCGGATTTTCCATTTTCTATTCTACTCTCAATTTTTTAAAAGCTTGCACTGAGCAACCAGCCGTAGATAAAAAGTAGATTGCTTCAGCCTCTCCTGTCAAATTATCATGTGGAAAATTTTGCACACAGTGAGATAAGCAGGGAATTCGGGTGGAAAGGTGGAATGTAGGGAAAACGTGGCTGTAGCGGCGGTACATTGCACAACCATATTTTCATGATGAACAGAACATCAACTGACACACTAAAAAGCAGCCATACAAAATAGGTGAGTGAAGTCTTTGGGGAAAACATGGAAAGGGAGATATGGAACGGGAAGAACCTTAAAAGGATCATCTGCCTGCATAACAGTAAATCCGCAAGGAGTATGGCTTTCCAGAGAGAATGAATAGCTTTCCGGGTTTTTTCGCATTATTTTTTATTATTATCGTTTTTTCCTGGCGAGAAGAATGAGTTAGCGAAACGTGACGTTAACGAGTTGAGTACGGAGGGGAGAGTTGGTCAGCCAGCTATCAAGTTATGATTTGAGATTTGGAAAACGCTACACGTGACAGGACTTTGAAAATCGGATGTTTGTTTGCTTTTCAGCCTTGGAATCTTTTATTTGGAAAAAGAATATATGATTTATTCTGTTTGGAGGTTTTCTTGCTTGAATGATTTTGTACAAAGAGAATGGGAAAATAATATGAAAAGCATGACAATACGAATATTACGTTTTTTGATCGTTTGTCATCAAAGAGCATACTATTATCAAAGTCTTCACATAATACTTACTTATTGTCACGTCATGTTCCATTAAAGAAAAAAGATTTTACGTAAAATCCGTCGGAATATGGAGGAAAATGAGATTTTCATCCTTGAACCTACTCCCTTATGATCAGTCAGGGAGAGAAGATTGTGTATAAAGTGGAAGTTGCAAGAAATTGCTTGTTACTGCCGAAAGCTGCTGAAAAGTACTTTCGGCTTTTCTAATTACCATGAAGAAAGACAATAGGCACACATCTTTGCTGGTGCATTCAAAAAGAAGCATGTTAATGAACAAGTTTTAATGCCATATATTCACTATCACAGTAAAGGTGAGAGACATTGCGGCGTGTTAGAAAAAGTACACCACTTTTGGGTATTAATTTCAGAAGAAAAAAATGCTTTAGAGGCGCAATAAATGTCTCGTTTTATTGAGAAACGTAATGTATACATAACGTAGTGCTTCCATCATCATAACTCACATTCAACTTTCCTACTGATCTGAGCTCCAATAAATATGTAATATTTTGCCTTCTACATATTCAAGAGCTCTTGGGAGGGGGAAGGGGAAGCAAAGAAAATTAATCTTGACTCATCATCATGTCATGTAATATGCCTCCGACTGTTTTGCAATAGCAATGAAGATGATGCGATAAGAATAATTTCTAGCGCATACAAAAGTAAAAAGAAAATGAATGAGATCTTAAGTTGGTTTAGTGAGTGCTCTGGTCTGATGGTGAAATGAAAGTTGCTCGAAATCATTTCATTTTCTCGCTGCGAAAATTGCTACATGACATGACAAAATAAAAATGTATGACATGCCAAGAAAGCGAAAGAAGAAAAGGCTAGTCGTCTAGATTAGATGTGGAAGAAGAGTATAGCAGTTGTTGATACACTTTAGTCACAGTTCACACTTTTTCGAGTGCCCTTTTGGGAGCAATATAAAAGCTTGCTGGAACTGGAACGTTATGTTATTTGCCCATATATTATGATAGCTGGGAGGAATATGGAGGGAAGTACATCAAGAAACTACTATGGCTTTATTATTTTTTTGCCTTGTGAGTTAACTAAGTAGTAAACTGTATAACGAGATTATTACAAGGCTGTTGGGGGAAATAATGGAAAAGTGGATGAGAAGAGTTGTATATGGAATATCATTTTGGAGCGAAGAGAAAGACATGCAAGCCATATAATTTCCGGTTGGAACTACCAACAATCATATGGAATATTTATAATGCTGAGTATATGATATGCAATCTCCCAATATGATGAAAACAGCTAGAATGAGGATGATTACTTGAGCATGAGAAATGGGATGATGACCCTAGGAAAGTATAACATTTAAAAGGCATATATAAGCAACAATACGTAACGGCCGGACGAAGATGACGATGTTGATGGTCTCCTTGGGCTAACCTTCAAATGAAATGGTGGAAGCGACAGAAAATTCATTCATTCTGATTTTGCAGGACAGTTTGGCGAGTGAAAAGCAAGTACAAATTGAACTGTGGTGGTGGTTGGTGGCTTGCCTGGTCTAACTCTAGACTCTAAACTTGAGTAGGAAGCAATATGACAAATGACAGCATACTTGATAATGATAGGATACAGATGCGAATGTCATTTTGTTTGCTAATGATGGGATTTTGAGAAAACCTTAAATAAACTTTTGTTAAGTAATCATAATAATAACTACTATTATAATGGGTAGATTGGTGGGGATGGCCATGGCACACGAGCTTTTAAAAAGAGATTCACTATGATACCCATAATAAACAGGACAGCTCGGAGACTGTGAGATGGCTTGAACTAGAAACCTGTCATTTTCTGTTGAGAAAATGTCTTCCTAAAAGATACTCATGCCTACATCTACTTCCAGTCTGGCCATTAGTTTCCCTTCTTGTATGAAATGGTGCAGAGAGTTTTCTGAAAGTAAAGGCAATATTACAAACAACAGGTTCATCACCACAAGCTTCATTCATCAACCACTTCACTCAAATTTGACTAACATGCAGCAATAAAACAAGAGACAGCTCTCGGACATGGGAAACTTTTGGACGAGGATGTAGCTGAAAGCAAGCTTCTTTTGGTCGATATGATAACAATGAGTAATGACATTGAGCGACTTTGGTAATGACGAAAAGGACATTATGAAAACGTCATACATCTAGAGCTAGCATGCTATCTACTGTCCCCAAACGTTTATAGAGAAATAATATTTTCATTATTGCATGTTTTCATGTAAAAACTAAATAATTAATGTCATCACAAAAACATTTCTTCAATAAAAGAGTCTTTTGTGCAAAAAATTGGCTCCCGTCAACCTCAAAGGTTCTACCAGATGGATTTTCTGATGTTCATTTTTTGCTTTCTTTTTTTCTTGGTTGGATTTTTTGTTACTGTTTTGGTTTTTTCTTTATGTTCCATTACCTGTACATTTCTTATGTTCAGATTATGGTCAAGTATTACACGAAGCTAGTAGTGATAGTTGTTGTAGCAAGCGTTGCGAGCTGACAAGAAATCTACCCCATTCTAACTTTCAGAGTTTCAAGATATCAGCGCAGTGACGGTAGTATAACATACGTAGAACGTACACCATTCAAAGTACTGTGCTGCTTGTGACATAAACGGTGAGTTTGCTATATCCAATGCTGAACAAAGTAAACTTCTCCGCATCTGTTTAACGTGACACTATATAACTTTTACACATAAGTTTGTAGCGTCGAGCTCCTCTTCAGGAATCGCTACTATAGAGTAGATAGACCTTCAGAAGTTTAACATTGGTGTGGTGAGCCATGAGACCTTCATATAGAATATAAAGACTCTATGTAAACCCCCCAAATTCTTCATGTTTTTATATGTATTTTTTCTGTCGATTTTTTAGTTTTTTTTTTGGTTCTGGTAAGAATCGAACCTGAGGAAAGAGCGAAGCAAAGTTACGCTCAACATTAAACCACGGACGGGCACTGTAACTACCTATATGAAAATATCAGCGTTTCATGCCAGCATTCGCTGCAAAAGTGTGTATTGAAGAAGCGCTGGGTTGCTTTTGTACAAGTAAACCTGTGACGCTGTTTTATGATCGTGCAGCCGTATATCCTCACCCTCAGGTTTATTGGATATAATACCGTAGTTTTTCCTTTAGCTGGTTGCTTCAATGTAATTTGTGAATGGAATATGGAATAGCATTGCTGTTTTGTGAGTCTATGCTGAGATATGTATAGTCAAGCTGTGCATCCTTTTCGTCTTTGTTTCACATATCGCTTCAGTTTGGCTTTTGCAAGCCTTTCGTTTGTTTTTTAACAGCTTTCCCGTTTCCCCCAATAAGCTAAAAGCTGTAGTGTAGCATCACTTGAGATTTGAGATATTTTTTTTACATTATGTGAGCAGAGCCAAGCTACTTTGACGTCATATTTTCTTTCATTCACTCATTCATCTATGTATGCACTCAACCGTGGAATTTATCTTCTTCATCCTCTTTTTATGTTGAGCATTCAGGTATACATACTTGAAAAGTAAACTCATCATGAGAAAACAAGGAATTGAGCAAAAATGCCTTTTTCTCGTTTTTCTTACTCGCATCGTAGGGAAAATGGCAACCAACTTTTTTGCTGAACTTTGTTTTATGTTTGTTTTAATGACAAACAAGCTGCTAGAAAATACCAAAATATCCCTATTTGAAGCTAAGTCTCGTCCTCTGATTCGATTTCCACCTCACTTTCTCTGATTGTAATTCTATACCCGGTTAGAAAATGTTCTAAACTTTTTTTCCCTGCCTGGTTTTTATTTACAGGTAAATTACCAAACTCATTCAGCCAGAATGCGATCTGAGAATTAAGGTAGGAAGTAAAAGTAGAGTGAAAGCTGATGGGTTACAAGTTAACAAGCATTGGAGGAATTTCTTGAAAACGTTGTACAATTTTACCGGTTGCTTGTTTGCAATGAATGTTATACAGCAATGGTAATTAGCTCATGCATTTATTCCCCTTTAGTCGTCGTTTTTAAACGAACAGAAAGCGTATATATGTTTATTCTCTCCTAAGTTATTTTTTATTAAAAGTAGAATAACTTTTATTGCACACAAACGATAATATTATTCACACAAATTTTTCTACAATAATAAATGAGCTCATAAATTAATATAAATTACTAACATAGTAATTATTGAAACGAATTTGCCAGCTTTCTTTCCAACAATGCCCCCATTCTTCTGTGCATGTTTACGCTTTGTCCACTCCTCCACCGCATTGAGATGAACACCATCATGTCCCATAAACAAGTGATTTCGTTCCTGGTTGAATACGTCAACTTTCACCTCTTCAACTCTTGAGTATCCTGTGTCCGCCCCCATCAAAACAACTTCAAATTTGGTGTCAAATAACCGTGGTGTGGTAAAACGAATATCTTCTGAGCGCTCAAAAGAAGTGGGAATTCTGGTGAGTATATCAATTTGATGTCTGGACATGGAAATGGGTTGCTTGAAAATAATCACATTTGATGCACGAAAGCAAGGTGGCAGAGGGGAACTCCCCTCATAATAGTAGTATCCTCCGGACTGTGGCATTAACCAGCTAATTTGAAAAGCGTCTTCTACAATCGCTTTTACTGGTCTCATTTCCTCCATATCAAGAATATCCTGTTCGTCTATCTCCATCCCTCCATACTCCACCAAGGTCCGTTTCTTCTTTTGATGGGGAAGCTCTCTATGAAACCACTCATTGTGGATAGTTTCCCTGGAATGCTTGAGGTCATTTTGTTTGCTCCCATATTTCAAAAAAAGAATCACTTCATTCATCGCAGCCTCATCCTGATGACCTAGGCGCTTTGCAACATTATCAATGTCAGCCTGTGTCTGCGCCAATATTCTTCGAAATGTTTTTCGCTTACTGAATGTGGTCAAGAAATCGACGAATCCTTCGATGATGTGATACTTTTGCTGGGTCCATGAGTAGTCTGGAATCTCTTCCGTTCCATTGTAAAAATGCCATTGAGGATTGGTGCCGTGGAAGTGTTCATAAATGAGTTTATTCAATTCCTCCATCTCCTTCCGATTCTCAACAAATTGTTCAATGAACTCATACTTTTCGTCGACATCTAGCAACTTCACATAAGTGTCGTCATTGTTTTTGGTTAAGACATCTTTCAAGCTATACTTGAAGTGATTGCAGACCTTGACCACCAACTCAGCAAACTCATCTAGATGAGTTCCAGTCGGGACCTGACTGGTGTTCCTGTAATCATCCGCAAAGCTTCGGTTGAGAAAGCCTCCGTCAATAATTTCGTTTTGTACACCCGCTTCACAGGTTTCATTATTCGACCTACCAATGTAGCCCCAATATGCAGATACTAAACCCATCATTAGGTATTCAGTTAACTTGACTGGAATCAGATTATTACTCTGCTTTTGGTAAATCTTTTTTATAAGGTCATTGTTCTGCGTTTCTGACTCGTTGACTAGGATGTGGTCCTCCAGCAGGAAATATAGTTCTGCTTCCAGTGCCTGCATTCTTTCGAATGGTTCCACAAATCGAGTGAGTACAGCCTCGTTGTCAATAGATGAATCTAGAGCCTCCTGGAATATCGTCTGATTGTGTTGTTTCCACTTTCGAGTGTCAAACACGTCGTAGAAGGTAGAGTGTTTCATGTGGTGATAGAGACGATGCCGCCGGGTTAGCGCCTTGTTCTTTTCAAGGAAACGACGGTCTGTGTCGTACAACTTGTGTTGGATTGCGTTGGTGATTGGTTTGATGTACGTGTTGTCCCGATCGGATTCTTCGACGAGGACAACGACAATCGTTGAGAGACTGACGGAAGGAACTGTTTCGTCGAGGAAGAACATGTAGATCTCGAGAGGATACTTTATCCCATCAATTTGATGAGAGGATCTGCCCTCGTCGTCGGTGTAGCCACCCAGAAAAACAGCTTCGTAGAACTTTCTCTCGAAAATGGAGCCGCCATTTAGGATTGTAACAAATCTTTCCGGTTTTTCGACAAGAAAGTGATCCTTGATGTAGTTCAGGTTTTGCTGCTCACTAAAGCGTTCCGCGTTCAGAACCGTGGCACGGACTCGGGCTAACTCCGGATAGACGACACATTCCGAGTCTTGACCGTGGAGACATTCCTTGTTCTGCTGGAAGCCGTAGGAAACGCTGTACCCCTTCCGGATCCCTTCAAAAATAATATTTAAAATTATAAAATATTGTACAAATGTTTATGGGCATTTAAAAACTGATGCATGATAGAACTTTCTGTGCTGAAGTTAACCTGGGTTGTTGTAAACGTGAAGGGTTATATTTTCAGGTGCTTTCAATGTATCAACTGACTTGAATCTAATAGGAGTATGTAGTTCTCTCCGTCCGACAAGTTTGTTCCTTCGAGTATATTCTCTAGGTTCCCGAAACAAATCAATGCTGTAGGAGCACGTATAACTGTAGGCACTACCCCACTCGGAAGTTTCTTCGAAGGAAACAAAGCCATACCAGTCATCCCGAAGAGAATTAACAAAGCCCAAGTGAATCAGCGTAATGATAATGATGAGGGAGAACACAGGGCGCTGACAGGATACCGTTGATAAGCCTTTATTGATTGTCATTTTCATGTCCTATAAAATGCACTTTCCTTTGAAAATCTTGTGGTTTTGCGTTTCCTATATTTTTCTACCGAACAACTAGTTTTATGAGGAATCCGTTTGTTTCTGGTTTATTTAGTTTTGGGGTCTTTCTCTTTGTTATTGAAATGCTTGGCATTCCTCGTGGTTGTAGTCTGTTGCGTAGTAATTTTTTACTGACTCCGTCAGGAAGATAGTAAATACTTTGATGTAAGATACACCGATTACCTCCGTTCCATAAATTATTAGAAAGTAGAACCACAGTATAACTCTAAGAATCATACGAAAGGATTGGCAGGCAAGTTTCGAATGTCGTACACAAGCACAGCCAAAGCTTCGTTACTTTTAAATGCGTAAGTACTACGCAGTGTTAAATGTAATGTAACATTTGCGAGGGTTAGCCGTGAGCACAATGACACTTGTGGTTGATGTATTATTCATAATGAGGCGATTCTTAGATCGTTTTCTCACTTTCATCTACCTCGCTTTCCCCTTTATTGTCTCACGAGTTCTTGGAGAAAGTGGTTCATATTCACGTCAAAATGAGAGATGAGGCATTCCCAATTCATTGTCCTGGGGTCCTGTAAGTACCTAAATTTAGTTGTAAATTTGCATAATCCCTCAAACGAAAATTTGCTTTGATGACTGGGAACAGAACAACAAAGGTACTACTGGCTTCCGATCTGTTGGACTAGTATAGGTAAGTATATTTGTAGCCAAACATCCATGGATTGGTATTTTATTTAGCACTCTATAGTCTATATGTTGTAATTTATGCGTTAGGAGAAAGTGAAAGCAACCAAGAATAAGGGAACACTTGTATTTCTTCTGTCTGTGTGGTCTACCTATTAAACATTAGAAAACACAAAAACTTTACAGATTATATGCAAAACATCATCAATTTCTTAAAACTGAGTAGAACTATGTATAAGCCTCCATTTTGACCTTGCTCTGCTCTTGTCTAAAGTCTAATCCTTCATTCCGCGCGTGTGCATATTTTTAGAAGTAGAAAATTAAGTATAATTTTAGAGATGAACTCGGTCCATTTCTTATGAAATTGGTTGGTTAAGAATTGACATTGGAAACATTAACTTGCATAAACATTGGTTTTACAAAAGTTGCCGGTTTCTTCCTGTCATTATACAATGTAACACGTAAAACAACAATATTAAATGGCAAATGAATTTTTGAAGAATGTCATGTCACAATTTAAGCATGCAAATATTTTGATAAGACAACAAATGTGAAGTTCACTGCCAAAATATGAGGTGCAACATACGAAAACATAACGAATCAAAATCCCGAGTTAGTTCCGAGGAAGACAGAAAACGTCCTCCAGCAAAACACGTTCATCAATCATCTTACATGATAACGTGAACATAAAGTGGAAATATGTCCATAATAATAGGTATACAAAATCTTGTTGCGTCATGCAGTCTGCTGGAGAAAATTTAGTTTCCTGGCTTACGTTCGTTCGGTTGACTGTTGTAGTCTTCCATATGGAGACGAACTTTTAAATCCTCATTTTATCCTGCTAGTCATATCCCGACACCACCGCTTTTGCCGCAACACAATCTGCAATCAATCTATCTAATCCTCATCTCATCTCTGCCGCATATTATTAGGTACTCGGTCGTGGCTGATAAGACATGACAGTAAATAAAATATCCTGACAATTTTGTTATAAAATTCTTTAGTCTGCTGGACATGTAACTGCGTGTAAAGGCTGTACTAGTGCGTACGGTCCAAATGGACACTATGGCTTTTTTCAAAGTTTTCCATCTTTCCCTATAGATTTAATAGTAGTTTTATTTATATAGCCAGCCTATTGAATGCGAAGTCAGAATGGCGAGAGAGAGAGAGAGAGAGCAACTTAGATGGACAAAGCCCACATAGCTAACTTATTTATCCGACCTTATAGGCTTAGAAATTTTTCTGGGAAACAAGCTCGCAATTTGAGATAACAATTTGTCGCATATTATTTGGCTCCCCAAACCTTCTTACCTACTCAAAACATGTTCTTACAAGACTGACGCGAATGCGTATTTTCTTGTCTGATATCAATTATTTAGCTTGCAACTTGTAGTTTGTAACAGCAAGTCACAATCTGCTGCGTAATATTTTGGACAAATATTTGATTTTCACTGAGCTCATGTCTGCTTTTTCACTGTCAGTCAGTTTTGTCATAAGCTGTAACAGTACACTAGCCGTAGGTTGTGTACCAAGATGAAGAAAAAAAACTATTTTTAACACAGCTAATGCCGATGGTGAGATCTATGTAGCTTTTGCAGTGCAAACACGATTCTTTTGTAGTTTCCTGTTTTTTATGCAGTAAGGAATTTTTTAACAATATGAATGATTGACAAAGAGTTGGACTGGAAGAATTTCCCACTCATAAAATTTTGCGTTATCTCATTCTTGTTTGTATAGCGCTGTCTAATAAACTATGACAAAAAGTGTTAGATACAAAGCTTATGAATTATGTCACGTGTCACTTAAGACCAATATGTCAGCGTCTCGCCATTGCTTATGCCTTATACACAGGAACGTGACTTTTTGAAAATGCATTTGCACAGCTCGACAGTCTTTGAAAAACGTACAATAAAGTTAGTCTCTATCTACAGCCAGACAGAAAGTGGTTGTCAATATTATTCTTATTCAATTTTTACCTTTTAAATGTAAGAAATAGTGTCGGATGTCATTTTAGGTGGAAGGTTGAAGGTCTTGGCTAGAGAAAAGAAAAGCCTTGTAACAGCGAGTTGAAAGCTTGAGTAAAAATAAACTGGCTTTTATAAAGAAAAAATTATTTTGATCCAGTAGTTTGGAGATCCCGTGATGCCCCTTTACATCATAAAACAGGCGAAACGAAATTACTTTCACGAGCTTCATATTAGCAAAACTGAGAATTTGTTTGTTCAATGGAAATGCAATTTGTTAGTTCTACCATAATTCATTAGAAGATTGCTGAGCCTTTGGTGCAAAATTCATCAGAATACACATGTCTTGAGTACTAGCAATAGTAATTGATTATGCCGCCTACACATACCTCCCCTGTCTCGCAAGTATTAGCTATGATGTGGACTTAATAATAACATGAAGGAAGGGATTTTAAGCTGTGATAATAATAATGACATGGACAAAGAGAAAAATTTTCACATAATATGTGAGCAGAGCATCTGCTCAGAATTTGCACCCGTGCTTTCAATTCTCTGAGGATCGTACATTGCCCAACCGCCGTTTAGCCTTCTGCGAAATTTGATGCTATGAGATCCTCAGCACCACTGCTAAACCGAAAATAGAATAAGAGTAGAGTTTTCTCTTGTGAGTTAATTAGTGTGGAAAGGTAGCCAAAAGAGAACAGAAGGAAACCTGTGGTAAAACCGGTTGGTAAAAATCAAACTACAAGTGCAGAGGATAGATCATGTGAATTCTTCGAAATTTATAATGAAAGTCACTCGAATAGTATTTTATCCTAATACCTAAGTGCACTGCTTTGTCGATTCACTCAGCCTTATACACATTAACTACCTAACTAGTAAATATACTCATCTATGTGTTATGCATGGGAAAACGTTGCTGTTACTTTTTGCATAGATTACCTATATTAAGTTGGATATAATCTCGTAACTACTAACCTAGCCTTTTCCTTTTCAGCTAATAATCAAACTTTTTATGAAATTGTTGCTGATCAACGAGTAAAAGGATTTGAGCAGATCGAACTTGTAGTACATATACACTTGACTGTTAAGGGGAGACTGGACAAATTGTCAAAACGAAAAGACTTTCACCGTTTGTCAGCAACACAACTCATTACGTGATCGTGTATCAGGGTAACATTAAAGAGATGTCAAGTGCCAAGTCAAGACTTGGGTTTATGTGAGTTATGTTATGGTATGATGTACTGTGGTATCAACTTGGTTTTGAAAATCTATATAGAAGAACTCAGTAAATGTTTCAAAACGCAACAATTTCTGTGATGAATCGATTGGCTATTGACAACCAAGTATGGATTACATGAAAAAAGGCCATGTCCATATTGTTTTATTAAAAATGATAGAAATTGAGTCAAATAAATTTTCCGAATTTTGCTATGCCCATTACATGATGACAAGACATTTTTCTCTTCTCTCAATACGTAATGCAACAACAGAACCGAGTCATGGTTATGCATGTGGCTGGCACTTCCTCGAATCGATGAATGACACATGGAAAAAGCAATCAGTCTCTGGAAGATCATTTGCTCACGCAACGCCAATCAAACGGGGTTTGTTTGATGCTTTACTCGAGGATGACAAGCGTTTCGTTACGGTAAAGTATTGCCAGTAAATCAGTTTCCATAAAAATGCTAAAATTTTGGCTGTCAATTACCTGGTAGTTTCGAAATGAATACGGTGCAGATGAAAGGAGCAAGGATTGCCACATTTTTTACCTGCGTTTATGTAAGTCCTGGTAAACTTTCCTAAAACTTCGTCAGCCATCAACAAAATCAGTATTAAACGAGTCGTGTTCAAAACATGCTGCCAAACCACAAAAATGTAGTTAATTTAACGTATCGCGTACAGTTATTCGGTTAGTCATCAGATCAAACTGACGTGACAGCAACATTGATGTTTGGATGGTTCTGAAGTAGACCTCTGTTTTAGTTTTGACAGATCTATCATTTCATTTAATTAGTTATTTTACAAAGCACAAAATATGTTTGAGTTTTGAGTGATTTCTATCAATAATAAATTTATGGATCAATACTTGAATAACATTTGGAAATTTTTATTAGAGAACAAGATGTTGATTCTTCGCACATCAAAGAAATATGCTGTTTATATTTTATGCATTAAAGGGCACAGTGGACCAACTTGACAAAAATTCAGAAATAGAAAATAAATAATGCAAAATTTGAATTGCATACTCGCAAGTATGAATATACTAGCATGTTTCTGTCAGTCACTTGTTTCTAGAAGTTCTTATTTAAGTCTAGTCTTCTCGTTTTGCTTGCTATCATTCATTTTACTTCGTACTTGTTCTTTTTTAACGTTTCTTTTACATCTTAAGGATCTACAAGTTTATTCGCAAGGCTTATTCACGGTGGCATGTATTGTAAATTTATGAAATGTATTTATCCAAATAGGTATGTAAATACATTGTCGAATCAACGATGCATCTGACATCTACCTTATTGAAATCGTATTTTAACGTTGGAATTATTAGGTGATATTGCTTGTAAATCGAAGTCACTATAATTAGTTTTATTTTTTAAGCAATTTTCCTGCACTAGCTTACCTTACTCAATATTGCATGTTATCTCAATCAACCCCAATAATATGCTGTTTCACATATTTTCGTTCACAATAATGTGTGAGCTATGCTGGTATTTGTTGGCTTATGGAAGATGAAATACTTACCCCAGTTTTCAAAAATGAATTTTATTTGCACAATTACTTCACATTGAAATTTTATCTTGTAATTGGAATAAATTTTTATAAAAGTAAAACAATTTTGGTCGCACCGTTAGCCAATGCCATCCAACTGCAGACAAAAATTTAGGCTCGATTTATTCTTTCAATTCACCTTTTTTTCATTCAGACTTCTCTCAGTTTTCACTTGAGTGCATCTCCAGGAAGAAAATTGATTAAGATCTGGAGAATAAAACTATCTAAAAGGTGAAAAAGAGACAGCAAAAGTATATAATGTACGTATTTTGCTACGCATTGCTAATCACGCAGTTGCTGTCACACAGCATTTACTGCCACTGTGGCAGGGAATACATTAGTTTTGCATTGACGTACCTTATTTTCTTATTTTATTCAACCTCTGTACTATGCCTGAAATATCTATTTTCCTTTAAATACATACATACCTACCTAAATCTCTTGTTCCATTAAAAGGTTCAGGTTCCGTTTTTGTTGCCTTCTCACAGTGTGTATAAATGTACATTCTTAAAATCCTGATCCTCCAGAGATGCATGTACTTGTCTGCCATCCATCAAGTCTTTTTACTGTGACTGTGCAAGTTGCGTGGCGTGAGGATGACGTATGAATGGAAGGAAACTGGCAGAGAGATTGGAATATGTGTCCATATGCTTGCAATTCAATTACATTCCATTCACCTTAACTTTACCATCTCTCTCAGAACTAAATCCGTTTGCTGCCTGCCAATAATAGCATCATTCCCTCTTTCCTACCTGTCTTGTTCCAAGCGTAACATCATTTTTTATTCAGAAAGGGGCTACTGTAGACAATGAAGGTAAAGTTCCTAAATGTAGGTTTATGTTAACCTGCATTATATAGCAGCATGGAAATGCATGTGGTTTGATTTGGGAAAAGGTCGTTGGGTAATGTTTGTAGATACTACATCAGGTAGTACTATATTTAATAATAATTCTTATGGTCTAAAAATATTGATAATTAAATTAAAAAATACTCAAAACTGAAATCCAGACTGTAGGCGTTATGCGTTTTTTTTTTTTAAGCTTTGGTTAGTCTTTCTAAGTGGAGCATATTATGATATCGTGCTTGGTGCTGCCATTTATGAGAAATTTTGCAACTTCCCCAGATGGATATCAAACTAACAGAGAAAGTTCGTTGCAAACTATGCAAGATGGAAGGTAGTGTAGCATTCTAAACTTTCAGGAACATAGGTAGTTTGTTTGATTTGCTCATGCTCGTAAAGCTGGCAGCTGGTGTACACCGTGTAGCTGTAGTGTACGTTTCTCACAAAAACTGCGCATACCAAATTCAACATGCATCTATAATTAAACTGTTTTCGGTAAAACATTATAAAAAATTACATGAAGATTTTTCCCTATGTGGAATAAGGATTAAATCTGTCATGCATTATGGTATCTAGTGTTTTTACATATACATGCGCGAAAACGATTTCACGAATCACAAAACGAACGAAGGCATAATCTAATTGGAGGACTAGTATCTAATCATTTTCACTCTGCATCCTGCAAAACTTCATAAAAACGACCATAATATTATGTCATACGTGAACTCAAAACATTGGTTTCAATAACTCGCAATTTTATGACTCACAAATCTGCAAGACCATCAAACTGGCAGATAATGAGGGAAGTGAGATTAGAAACGTTTTTTAACAAGAAATAACGAATTAATATTTATTCGATGAACACAAAACACATAATTGCAGATCATAAATATCATTCCTAATGTTTGCACAAGTATTGTCATTCATTAGTTGTTATGAGTGAAGTGGAGAGTCGTGTAGTGCAATGCTGTGTAATCCTAGGTAGGCAGATAAGGTAATTTATATCATATACGAGCACACAACACATGCGTGAACTGTATAGTTCTTGTGGGATACATGCGGACGTGTGTAGGCCAATGAAGTAGTTAGTTCTGCGGTGAATGGATTGGTGATAAGCATTTTTATTTAAACTTTTATGGCAATGTGCACACATAGTGGAAGTTACTGCAACTCTGATAACACACAAAAATTTCGTCCTCATATATAAAAGTTTTAGCTGCTATTGACAGGGGCGCAGAAGCAAAAAAATGTTCTTTGTTCAAGTCCAATCCAAGCAGCACTTTGTACTTTTCCAATAGGGCAAACTATCATTTTTTTCCACGGGGGTCATTATTATTGACAAGACTATAATTTTAAACAACACATAAAACCATGGCGGACCGCCGAAGAGGTAATTGGTAAAAATCAGTAAAAATGGATTTGAAGCGGTAAACTTTCAAAGCAAGTGTTTCTAATTCTTGATTTACAGATAACAATAGGAGGAACGATAACAATGATGAGGAGGGATGGTCATTTGGGAACCTTTTGGGTGGAGCTTTGGCTGCTGGGGCAGTGGCTGCAGCTGGATATGGCATTTATAGAGCAGTCCAAGGGGCAGGGTCGACTGAGACAAGAGATGAGGAAAGATACAGTCATAGACAGCCTATTTATTCCAGCTCTCCTCCACGGACAAGCAGTTATAATCAACGGGATCTTAGCCCTTTAGGTCCTCCCCTGTATCATGATGGAGATGACGACTCGATAGTTATAGCTGTGGACGCTACTGAAAGAAGAGCTGGAGGTCTACTCATTTTGCCGAACTCGGAACAAATCTACTTTTATTCGATCGATTGGTCAAATATTTTTAAGTTTCCGCGTCAACCCGACAAGTTTGAAATGGTAAATGCGCTACTCGCCTTGGAAATATTCAAAAGCTATGTGAAAAAATACCGGGAGAGTGGGGAGGAGGAAAATGACCAGTCTTTATTCGTCAAAACAGACAACACATTTAGCACAAGCAAAATGGCCTTAGGGGCATACCCCGGATTGGGGAACGAGAAATGGAGAAAGTTATATAATTCAATTAACGACACTTTGCAATCAGAGCAACCATTTTTAGGAGAGTGGAAGTACGTGGATGGTACAGAGATGGACATGCAGATGAAAATGGCTGACAAGCTGTCCAGAAACGATTATTCTGCTAGCATATCCCTCCCACAATTGACATTTGGAAGTGGTTTGTTCGACCACTACGAACAGGAAAACATTTCAAACACGGACTATGCCGTTGTCCATACACTCGCCATGAAAGTGCCCGATGAAATCAAGTTTTGATATTCTACCCGAATTATGCGACTATTTAACTTGTAATTGTTGTACTTATTATTGACTAACCCAAAAATAATTGTAGAGTAATTCTTAGGTAATTCGATACAACGTTAATGTGTACAGTAACTATTTACTATTTGCAGGGGGTGAAGATGCTGGCAAAATCAACAAAATTTTTTTGTGATTGTCCTCGAAAAAGATAGAACATATTGTTGT
>JAQIXX010002971.1:0-21711 GCA_034700605.1 Willowsia nigromaculata
ACAGCGAGAACGGTCATCCAAAATGCGTGAAAATGTTACCCCACTCGCCATATCACATGATTCATTCTTGCCATATATTTAATTACTAATTATGACTAGTGACTGTAATTAGCGTAATTAATGCGTTATGCGTGGCTGGATACGTAGTTCTATTACTTTCCACTTCTCTTCCAACAAACGTTGAATGATTCCTCCATCTAGCATGTTCAAGTGCTCTTCCTTTGAATTGTATTTGAAGGAAAACAATAAGTATATTAGTGTTACTATAATGCTCTGCTAGAATAATTAAAGAAAGTTTAATTTGAGGGGGGTTTGGTTCTCAAATTTTTCACCTTTCCTCCAGCGAGGATCATAAACAATGCCGAGTTCCAGTCTAAATTTTCATAATTAATGAATTAATTATAATTTGTTCCTCCTAACGGTTCAGACAATCAAAATTTAAAATCTTAATCTTAAACATACTTGTCTGTCCATCAGGCAATATAGTGTCCAGTGCATTAAGTGGATATGCAGAACACGTTATGTTGCTGTATCGCCAAAACTCTTTGCAACTGAGCTCCAACATCTCTTTGAAGACATCCGAGCGACCAAGACGGCATGCCAATGTTAATGGAGTGAGACCTTGCTCATTCACAATGTCATTGCTTGCCTTAGTGCTTGGGTGCTAAAAGTAATTTTAACATACCCATAAGTTTGTTACGTTAATTACTAAAAACCTGGAAATTGATGAAATGTTTAAAGATTTACCCGCAATGCGTAGCCAAACATTCCCTAAAATAAATTGCAGATAAATTAATATGCCAATGCCTCAATGAGACTTTTAATTGTAGGTAAAACGTGGAATTGGAAATAAAACTTTGCTCACCAATTGATCATGAACCACCACCATATGCAGGACCGAATTTCCAAATGTGTCTTGCAAATCTGGGTCAGCGTCCTTGTCAATAAGTAAATTGTACACACCCTCATTATTTACACAAGCAGCCCAAGAAAGTGGGTACTCTCCAAGATACGCAAGACCTTCATAATCTGTTGATTTGGCAGGTCTCACACGCTGCTGATCTCTGGGGAGGAAAAAGCTTCCTGAAATGTCATTATACAGACAGGTCAAGTTTGATTGGGAACGTTTATGTACATACTTTTAAATGTTTAATTTTTTACCAATAGCTCGCTGATCAATTTTAGCCCCACTTTCCACCAGCAAACGCACTAAATCGTTGTTGGTGTATGCAATAGCTAAATGCAATGCAGATGCGCCTATGATTTCACAATATTAGAAGATTAGCAAATCATGATGATGATGGATGATCCAAACTGCATGATACTCTCAGTTACAAAGAATCTAAATTCACCAAGATATTCCTCTCCCTCCACACAATCAACCGCAAGTTTTGGGTAACACTTGAGTAATATTCTTGCAAGCCGCGTATGAATCTTTGTGTCACAAATAATCAAAAGATGTAAAAGGGTTTCCCCAAGAGATCCCCTATATTGCATTTGCCAGCAAGCTTCATGATCTTCCCATTTTCCCAATGGATCGGTGAGACCCTTTGGAACGACCGGAATGACCACCTTTAAAATGTAGCCAACATATAACATTTTTTACTACCACTGGATTCTGTTACGCATGTGTGCGTTTCCTGCTACAAAAATATCATACAGACAAAAATGAATGTTAATGCATAGTAAATTATTTACATGCTTGGTATTTCGAAATTTCCAACGTAAGTATTCTGTTCGACTGATGACTTGGCCTTTCCCTTCTTTGTACATCAAAATTCCAAACTGCTCTCTCACCAGTTTTTCAACTTCAAGTCCACCTCCAATGTTGTAAGCTTCAATAAGCTCACCACCCTTTTTATAGTTTGCAAGCTTGTACAGCAAGCACTCATCATCATTATTGGTCTGAATCAAAAATGAACATAAATATTTTTAACCGTTTTTACAAACAATAATATTTTTTCAGGGAGTCTTCTGTTAGTTTTTATGCTTAAATATTTGAATAAATGTTCTAAGCCTCAAACTTTTTCTGTACCTGAGAAATGACACGGTCCAATACTGCGCCAGGGTCAATTTTTTTGTTTTTTCTCAAACAAGCACCCATGATAGTTTTTACATGTGCATAAATTTAGAGATTGAAACAGAACCTGTCTGTCTGTTTCAAAAAAGACTCAGGTTCATGTTATAATCTTTATTAAGGCCTGTGCCTGTATGTACTTTGCACCTTTTACTTTCTAATTGAGTTCAGTTACCTTAAAAGGGTTTATGATGTATGAGTTCTTGAGTCTGTAGTATTGACAAAACAAGCCTACATGAATATATACCTCAATATAATACCTACACAGGTGAAAGCATCCTAGCCCTAGCCCGATTATCATTTAAGTGACACATCGCTACGTTGCACTGCACCGTTCAAAAGAGCACAACTACTTGATGATAAATGATTTTATACATTGCTGCTCAAAAGAAAAGTCTGAAACTATTGATTTAACATTCTTCCGTCGCATCGTTTTACGCATACCCATAAAAGGATATGTTTTGTACAAATATTTTTGATTCAGTATATGATTGTAATAAAAAATATACAGCATAATAATGTATTTAATTTACTCAAGTCAAGTGAGTAACTCCTACAAGGAATAGAATTTTGATAGAAAGGAGTTTTATTATTTTTATTTGTGTATTAATTATGTCCCTGCATATGTACATTATAGCACAGCAGTTCACTATATATATGACTACATGTTACTTATAATTGAGTAAGGCACTAAATAAATATTTTAAGGCAAAACAAGACAATAATACATTTATATCATTGATGATGCTTGCTATAATTAATACAAGATTTGATTGTCAATATTGTCATCCCTCAAACATACACTTTTTTCAAGTTCTACATACCGTAAGACAAGAGAAACAGCATGGACCAAATTAAATACACTGTGATCATAACAATAGTTATAGTGTTTGTTCATTCTTTAAAAATGCAACATATTCATCAGTCTTAGAATCTACTACACTACAAAATCTTCATCTGATCTTTTATCCAAACATTCATTTCATTCATATTCATTTACTTTGATAGTGAAATTGAAATTAAGTAATATCTGAGTTGGTTGATAATTCGAAATGAGTGCATTACCTACGTTGACTTATAATTTTCTCATAATTCGTTGATTACACATGCACATTGGTAAATCTAGTAATCTCCAATATATCTTTGGCATTAGTTCAACTTTTTCAGATATGTAATGGCATAATCTGGCAAGACAAGGTGGGTCAAGAGAATCAGGTTAAATGCTTTTCTACAGAGTTTATAACGACTTTTCCATAATTTGACTTGTAAAGTTGTAAATGACGATGACAAGCCGATTTCTCTTCAAGTTTGCATACACTATGTCTAATCGTCATCAAATAGTTGAATTAAATCTTCACATTCATGGCTTCTCGTCAGGGGGCTTGGACTCGGATATCGGCGTCTAGGTGGTAACGGTGGTGGAGGCTCCAGATAAGGTGGCGTTGCTTCAGTCGTTGGCTGTGACTTTCGTTGTATTTGAGGTGACGCAAAAGGGTTAGGTCTTGGGGTCTGCGACCTGCCATTTTGAAACAAAAACGCTGGTGATTTCCGCTGCGGATACAAATTAATTCATTGATAAGAACGCCTTATTATGAAATATATAGAGCAGAGCACTGAAAAGTTTTTATGAAGTGGCAAACCAATATTTTCAACTTACTGCTTCACGAAGGGCATTTATGTGATTCTGCATAGAATCCAATTTTTCTCGCCAATGCTGATAGCTAGAAATATACAGGGATGCATTAGATTGAGAAATATCATCATTTTTCGAATATCTTGATAAAAAGTAGATAATAATTACCTGGCTTGCTGCAAGACGTTAACCCATTTTTCCACGTCAGTGTCACTACGAGTAGAAAATATGTGTTTCTTCTCGGGTTCGTCAAGGAAGAGCAATGAAAACGAGAAGGACACTTCTGTGTCTTCATATTCAGGCTGCACTGAGTAATTTTCTAATATTAGCACTCCTGATGGCTGTAAATTGATAAACAACAAAAATTAACCGTATAATCATTCGAAATCAATGAGCATTTTTCACAGGTTAATCAATATACCTCTTTAGTATCAACTGTCCCCCATTCTGTGAAACGAAAATAGAACAGCAAATTCCCTACCAGTTTAAAGAATCGTTCACGGTATCCTACAAAATAAAATAGTTGAATTGAATTAATTTTTGACTTCACTTCAGTCTAAAGATTATTCACAAATTGAAGCCATCAGTCAACTAACTACAAAACTAGCAGTTTCAACAATTATACTTTTACTACCTTGATCCCTGAATGACGGCGGTGCCCTGTGTTCCAGTCTACCTTCATATATTGCAGTCCCTTGCGATACAAGTGCCAATTCTTTCTCGTTAAATTTCATGTCGATTGACTAATGCTACGACTTTAATTTTAAAATAATTTTCATTGCACTGAAATCGTTGACCATAAAACGCTCTACTTAATTGCCATTTTCCCTGCAATTATTATTACGAGGAAGTCGAAACACAAATAAAATGCAATTTGTATCTCTGAATTCGACCAACGTAGGACAAAAGGAAAAAACCAGTTCACCTGACTAATAGTGCCCCGCCATGCGACGATGGGCATTGAAGGATAGCTTTGAGGAGCACAGCTCGAGCTCTCACATGACAAGATTGACTACAATGAGACACAGAAAGTTAACTCACATTTGGGTTCAGCGTTACAACTTACATTACATGGATAGACCTCATTGTTAAATGTAACTTTAGTACTTCCTGCTCACATGACTCTGATGACTCGTTGCATTACCATAAAATTTACCAATATTCTACTTTCATTTTCACTGCCATACAATCCACTGAAATCACTTTACACTTTCACTTCATCAAAATCTTTTATACTTTTGCTTTTGAAATGATTGTCATTCTCTTTCACTTGACATTTGACTCCACTTTATCATTAAACTGAGACTGAGACAAACATTTCGCTGCAAAAAATGGAAGAAGTATTAATATGCAAGGATATCGATGAAGATCTAATTTCTTTCTCCAATTTCCTTTCACCGGAGGATGAACTGTTGAAGAGATGGAATGCTGGCCTTCATAAGGTAATTACATTAAAATGCACTGAATAAAAATCATTTCTTTATTGCATACAATAATTAGGGGAATATAACATAAATGCAACCGCCTCATTAATTAATTAAGAAGTTTTTAAATTGTTATTAAATATGCATTATGCAATGTTTTCTGTATTTTTTAGTTGGTGGAAGATCTTCGGCGGACTCTCAAACAAGAATACAACTATACGGTTAGCCGCTTCAGGATTGGTGGAAGTGTTCGGAAAAAGACGGCCATCATTCAGCCAGACTATGATTGCATTTTGTTCTTCAACAAGATTTACCCACCTTTTGCAACTGTGATTCAACAACTTGTCGGAATTTTGCAAGCCAATCCTTCAATTTCTAAAATTATCACAACAAAGTACTCTGTTGGATTTGTATTCATGAAGGAGGTGAAAGTCGACCTCCTTCCGGCGATCAATTTGGTGCATCAAAACCTGCAACTAGATGGGGAAGGTATCATTCGGAATCAGAGAGAAAACGTGCTCGCGGTTTTACACGGACTTGAGCCAAGCAAACGGCTTCCTTACAGCAGCAGCCTTTCGGAGACACAAATAGCATTCATGAAGCAGCAATCGTCCTTTGTTCACATTGTTGTCAAGTTGGCGAAATTCTGGTTCAAAGTATTATGTTGTGACCAGCGAATTGATATTCCAGGGCTCAAATATTTAATTGAATTAGTGGCTGTTTACTGCGCTCAAAAGGAAGAATGCAATGGAGAAAGTGGCTCTTCTGTTTCCGCCACGCGAGCTTTGGCAACAGTTTTTAAAAAGTTATCAATCACACGACATTTGGCAGTCAGGTTTGATGACCAAGATGGGGACTACTTTTACATATCACCGAAAAAGGCACGACGACTGACAAATAAGGGAGGTGGCTTTGTGTTGGACCCTGCAAATCCTTACAACGACATTCTGGAGAGTGTCAGGAACATGTGTCAACTAAGACAGAACGGTGTTCACCTTGCTATTCGTCTCCTGGAAGGAAATGCAAAGCAATCGCTGACTGATTTGAAAAAATACGTTTTGGAATATAATAGCAATCCTGATGGCGGTGATTTGTCTAATTTGCTGACCAGTTTATTTCAGACTAGAATTTCTACCAGTGTCCAACTTACCAGATCTTATGACTTTGCTATATGCTTTACGTATTTTCCAGACTTGACCACATATATTAATACCATGAAGCACCTGAAAAATTCTCAGAATTCAAAAACTGACGATATGAAACTCATTGAAAATGTGTTCAGAATTGGAACCAAGATTGAAGCTTATAACAATAACTTGAACGATGAGGAGGAAGACGATTATAGTGATGATGAAGAGGACGAGGAGGAGGAGGACTACGAAGAATATGACGATTATGACGATGAAGAATATTCAAATGATGATTATTCCGTTAGCGGTGATGATGAATACTCGGAAACAAACGCAAGTAACGCTACATTCCAGGCAGTTGAGGCGAAAATGCAAGACCTTCAGGATGGAATACTACATTTTTTGGAGGCTGCAACTCCCACAATGCGACATGAAGAAAAAATTCAAAGAATTTTTCACCCTTGGGGAAGTCAATGGAGTGGTCCCTCTGTTAGAGCATATAATAGCAAACGTCATTTGTCGTTCCAGGCAAAGCTACAAACGAAAGTATGTAAGAAGTACCGCAATGTTTCTGTTTTTCACGTTCCAGTATGGAAAGGACCTTGCATAGTGGATAGAAATGATTGCGGGGATGACGTTCAGTACATATGTTGCCTGATTGTAGTTGAGTAAAAGTGCTTCATATGTAGATTTACTGTGTTTTTAATTGCTCCTTGGAAAAAGAGGCTATTATTGCCAGAATTGCCATCTTCTCATAGTGATTGTACACTAGGGTTTACCTGTCATTTGAGTTTTACTAGTTTGCTGTATATAAGAAAGGTGTCGACAATGTTCTTTCATTGCCCAATTTCCTTTGTTCTGTTCCTTGCAAGGTTGCAAGCTCAAAAATCATCATCAACAATCTTTTCACTTTATTTTGGAAAAATTGCCCTCTACAAAAAATTTAAGCGGAAAGTATTATTGGAAATCATTCCAATTTGATAAAAAATATTTTCATTAATTAAATGTACTTAAGGATTTATAAATATTCATATTGTAGTTCAATGAATTGTCATTATGTTGGTATAAGTATTGTTTTTCTTTTACAAATATTTGTCTATAGTTAATTGCTGATTGAGGGAACATAAAAAGTAATGTTGGAATGCATAATATGCATATGTAACCGGTTGAGAATATGCCAAAGTTTTTATATTTTTACTATAATACTATAAGTTTATGTTTATAGGAATGATTGCTTTAAAATAAAATGATCTACGCTTACCACCTCCATTACATTTGTCTCTGATCAGTGAGCATGGATAGCATTTGGATTGCATAACGAACAAGGAAATTAGCACCAGAAACCAAACATTCCCTCCTTGATGCCATAAAGACAAACCATTTCAAGCTATCAAATTTAGAACCAGTGCTTAACCATTAACCGTAATGGCTTTTTACATTCGACATAAAATTCTAATTTACATGTTTAATGCTAATCAATGCCAATTATCGTAAAACGTACGCATTCCACACCCAAAACAGCATGTACATACGCTGTAGCTAATATGTAAAGTAAACGATGATGGAAACAAGAATGAAAAATGAATCGATTATCATTGCATTCTTATGCACACACAACACACGTAAAAGTAAATAGTTAAATACCTCTAGATATTCATGTTTTTCGAGCCTATGCCGCACAGTCAACTACATCAAGTTTCAAACCCAAAACATTTTCTTGTCGTTTTACAGGCAGCAAACCCTTCATGAATCTCTTCTGTATAGTTAATTACTATCATCTATAATAAAAAATTATTGTATGCATAAAATCAAATGCACATTAAAATTGTAAGAAGGGGAAGAGAGGATTGTTGGTTTTATGTTGGTATTTATTTGTCTGAAAAAATACATCAAGCTTGTTTGATATTTCATCCAGTGAAGTCAAGTCAATCATGGTGGCTATATTTTGACCAATTGACTATACAACTTGTTAATCATCTAGAATTTCTCGAGACAGACGGACGTAATGAGCTTTCTTCACATTCAAAACATGCCAACATTTTCCCAAATCTTACCTACCCTCTATAGTTTTAAATGTTTCTTTACCAAAGTTAGCACGTTGGTGACTACACACACATATTTTTTGATGATGATAATTTGCCGTGAAAGATCAACTTGCTGCCTGCATACAAAGTAAACATAAATTTTCCTTTTCTACCTGAACATATTAACCTGATCTGTCTCCTACATAATATTGGTAATGTATCAAGGTATTTTCATCGTTAATTTGTGTGGTGGTGGCTTTATTTGCACAAGAGATTAACAATGGAGGAGGAGCTCAGAAAGCAATAATTATAGGTTTCGTTATCCTTGGGAAAAACTAAATTATTATTTACTTGCAACAACGCGTACCTTTTTATCCATCTTGAAATACATTGCCAACCACCCTCGGTGGATGAAATAAATAAAGGGATATTTTCCTCTTGTTGAAAGCAGTAACTTTCAAGTTTTGGAATTTTTGAAATATACAATAATGTTGGCTGTTCACGTTCACAACTTATCAAGTTGTGTTTATGATGTAGACCGACCACAAGGGCAGAAAAGTTAAAACAAAAGTTCCCCTTAAGATCTCGACTGAATTAACGCCCGCTTCAATTTACCCTCACGTAATTCGCATTCTACCCTTTTTATTAATAATTCGCAAGCGATCTTTTGAATCTTGTGCAAAGATGAAAGATAAATGAATAAAGCTGAATTTATTTCATGGTAAAGATTGTAACTGCTGCTGAATGAAATTCAATGCAATAGTTGTAGTTCATCTTATCGTTAGTGAAAACCAATCGAACAAAAAATCATACCTATTTTCGGTATCTTTTAAACTTTTTAAACAAAAATTTTGAAAAATGTAACATCTTCTGGATATTTTGCATAAATTAAAACATTGTGCGCCAAGTCAATGTAATATACATGTAAAGATGTAAAGGTATTCTTATACTAAGCATAATGAATTACTACCTGTAACAGCGGAGAAAATGTGTTTCTAGTTTCTACTAATCTTTGTTCATTTTTTAGCATTTCATATTTCCAGTTCATATGACCAATGTTCTCGCTCGTTATATTTTTATTTGCAATGCATTGTAAGTAAGCTAAGTAGCCATCGCACATAACAAGCTGGCAGGCTAGTTATTATGTACTTTTCCTATGCAATATATGATGATAATAATTAATAATTGTAATTGTATTCTGGTGCTGTGCTGACTAACGAGGAGTTGTTTTTTACATTTTTACTACACTATCCCCAATCGCAATACAGTCACTTGAACTTCAAATAAATGAATACAAAAAATGCTTTTCATTCAGTTTATTGTTGCTGCTGCTCATTTTTCACTCACTCAAGTAAATTTTGAGCAAGGTGTACCAGCCTGGCTGACTGACTGATCTGCAACTTTCTTAACTACCAGCTAGTTTTGACTGATGATTATAATGGGATGATGACGAAGATGATGAGAAACTGATTATTGCGTACGATGCTTTTCTCTGCCATTTGGCTTTGCGGCGGCTTCTTAAATTTGTTGCCGGAGGACTCGTTTCATTTCGTACAACAAATAATATTTTGTTGCACGTCTGCTGAAAATGTGTGTGCAAAAACTATTTCAGTACGAAAAAGCTTGGAACGTTTTGTACGTTTATGCTATTACCTATTTACATGTAGACTTAAGCCTGGTATAACTAAAATTGGTATATTAATTGCATCTTATAGACAAACACTATACACAATACACATATCTGTAGATCTAACTAGCAGCCAGCAGCAGCATTTAACTCATTATTATCTCTTTCTCTTGGCCAGTCGGTAGGTTGCTGGGAAGAAAAGGTGTAAGAAATGTGAGAAAGGAATGAGCGTTTTAATCTAAAATTTATAAGGTGCAACTTGAGGCAAGCTCCTTGTCTCACGTTGTTACTTGTTAGTAATGTTTATTTATTGCATATTCCTTAATTATTTTCTTGAAGTTTTAATAAGATTCTAACTGATCATATTTCTTGAAATGTTTCTTGTTTTGTCTTGTGTGTTTTACGTGTGTACTTTGCTTCTCTTACATAACCACCACCTCATGCAAAAGTAGAAACTGTCTAAAGACTGCTTGATGAATAACGAGACGACTGCACTGATGTTTCGGTGTTAATACAATATTTTATCCCTGGTTAGCGGATGTGCTGCATACAAGATTTAGATATAGAGCCAGCATCAAAAGTTTCTTTGAAGTGGTAGTCTCTGCAATTATTAAGTTGCATGTTTTATACTACTCTAATAGGACAAGGAATACAAATAAAAATATTCATTGAATTGGTCCTAGGTGGCTGCTGAATCATAGTTTTTGGATTTAGCTAAGGCTGAGCTCGGAAATCATAATAGATTTGTGGTAAATTTATTCTAACTGTTCATAAATAGAATTCTTGGTGCTTCATGAAAATCGATGACAAATCTTGAAACATACGTTCCATTCTAAAAATACCAAATGAAATCAAAAACTTTTACTAGATATCATTCTACAATGAAGAGGCTTCTTAAAACTTGGAGTACTTACGGAGTGATCTTGTATCCAAAGACAAAAGGATGAATCAAGATTGTTTGTTCAAGACTAGATAGGATGACAACAATACTGATAATATGACAATGTCAAAGACAATGTATTGGTAAAACACTATATAGATACACAGTATTTACTTTTACCCTCCACACAGTACATCTCTCATACACATCCCACAACTATATATTTTGGCAATGTTTATGCACAAATCTCTCTGTATATAAAATTATATCGTGTTGGTATGTAAATAGGTAACTAAAAGCATGGCACAAGCACAATATTAATAAAATTGTAGATTGTAGAATGCATTACATGAAAATAAAACGCTGAAAAAGCTGTTATAAAATAAAAGTTGCATGGAAAAACATTTTGTAGCAACTATCATACGAAGACAAGAAGATAAATTTTACAAATGATTTAAGGTGTAAAACAAAACTGTTTATACTTTTACATGATGAAAAAAGTTCATAAAATACCCAGCTAGAATTCTTAATGAATAATGATTTTCGGCATTTATGCGAAGATTTTCGTGGTTAATAGTACAGTTGTAAAGATTGTTTACAAAGTACCCACTATGAATTTTTAATGTGTTCACCGTGTTTAGAACATCGTATTTCACCGCCACCGTACTACTACTGATGCACCGACCGACACCAGTCACCACACTTAACGAACATGTCCAAGCCAGAAAGATGCGCATGTCATTTAAACAAATACTTTTTTTATTTCGTGGTTTGCAGTTTGATTACAAAAACATCGTTACCACCCATACTACAATGGAGAGGAAACAAGTTTGAATTCAAATTCATGAATTTACAATTATACTTTTTAAACATAACCATTTCCCAGCGGATATATGGGGTTTTACAAAATGTAACAATCTCTAGAATTTATGCAAATGCTAAGAAAACTTATGATTACGATATGTGCGCTTAATCTTTGATTTATATTTTGTATATGCACAAACATATTTGAAAATTGAATGCAAGTTGAATTGCTTTTTATGAAACGTGTCGACTTTCTCGTCGTAGTTGGATGTGAACAACAGTAGTTATAAAAGATTTATATGATAGAGTAGACAGGGAAACATAACTTATATAGAGCATAGGTTTTTATGAAAGGGTTACATACGTACATAATATATTTGTTTATAGTGATTTCGCTTTATTGTTTAACACATGCTCTTAGACTTTGATGTATTATTATGTACAGTGTATTATACCTCGCAAAGTATGTACACTCGCAAAGTTTGGGTATCAACAAATGGATAATTTCTGTCGATGCTGGATGCAGAGCTAACAAGCAGTTTGTTGCAAAGATGTTGCTTCTTTGTCAGTCATTTAATAGGCATGTATCTCCAGCGTCAAGCTTCAGGGATCTTATGATAAAAATCAGTAACAAACAATATAATAGGATAAGCTCAGGATTCAGGAACATGAGGAACGAGAACCTCGTTAGTAAATGCTCACGCACAACGCACAGTCTGATTAAAGGGTTTTCCACAGGTGAACAATAGTGAATTAAACTGATTTGGAACGAGGTTCGTTAAAGTTGAAAAACATGAAATTGCAGCAACTCATCTAATGTTCCACAAACATATTGCAAAAAACAGGCCTAGAACTCGAGCCCAAGAAATACAGTTCAGAATGATAGAAGAACGATACAGTTTTGTCAACTTTTACTGTTCCAATACATTGTGTACGATGGTGAATTTGCGAACAGTGCTTTTCTCCAGTAAACAGTATTGTGAAAATATAAAAGAATCTTAAATCCTAATGTTCTGAATCATTTAATTCACCATATTCATTTCTGCAATTTCAATCTCTGTAGACTCTACAGGGTAAATAATATAAAGTTTTATCGTTAAATTTTCATGTAATGCAAAATGCAACAGATTGAGATTGAGAAGTAGCAGAAGAGAAATAAATTCAGAAAAGCATTAATCCGATTGCATGATAAATACTGGAATTCTGTGATCCGCTCCCCGATTGCATGTTGGCATCTCCTTTGTATTACTTTGTACCAACTCCAGTATACAGAATAATTGAAGTATCCTGTTGCTGTAAGATCCCTATCATCTAACAAATAGATACCTTCCTGTTTACGTAGCATGTGGAATCATCACGCAGCAGCGTATCAGTTTCAGTTTCAAACGAAGTTTCTAAAGTAAGTACGTAAGTACCGAAGTAGCATTGCCAGAAAAAATCTTCTTTTCCTAGGAAAAAGTAGCAAGCTTCTCTTTGCATAATTGTTCGCATAGGTAATACATATGATATGTTTTGTTGCATGGTTTAACCAAAAAATATAACCTACATACTGATTATACCCATATTGTGATTAAACAATATTATATTACATACACCTATGCATTCTTCGGTGTAACATCTATGTAAGTTCTCACAAATTTGTGTAGCAGTATGAATGAATAGTTTACATTAGGCTTATATAAATTATTGTCTTTGAGCCTGCATACTCACATAGTTATCATAAAGGGCCGCTGCGAAGGCCAAATCTGTCTTGTTTAGCTGATGATTTATGAAAGTGTGAAGATCATTCGTTCAGCCTATAGTTCCTAAAAATTCTTAATCCTGTCGTTTCTTAATTAAATATTCGTCACTAAAGAGTTTTATGGGTACCTACATATAAGTTGCATTTTTAAAACTAGAACTCAAGTGTCTTTAAATAATATTATTATTTACAATGTTATACAAACAATGTCAAATGTCTGTTACAAAAACAAAAATAGTGCGGTTAGGGCAGCTAACTAGTGGTATGTGCATATCATTCGGTAACAATGATGCAAGCCTTGTTAAATTGTAATGAATTTAGTCTTTCGTATATTTAACTGTTTAAGGCTATTTCATGGACAAGATTTAACTTTGATTCAGCATAATATGTTTATTATCATCGAATTTTACAACCTTGGCAAGCACAATTTAATCTCGATTAATCCTACCATGCCAATTTCCAAAGAACCTCAGAAAATATAGCAATTTTAATATTACTACCTTCTACAGTTCTACTTCTCTATAATTCAAATTACCAAATGCAGTTCAAGAAGTTTGTTAAAACCACAGAGGATACAGAGGGATAAAGGAAATAAAAAAATGAGGAATTGTTTAGAGTGTACTTACGTAGCTTAGTGATCATATAATCAAAATTTGGGTATCTTTTTGCGTTTTTGGAAGGCACAATTTTTTTTTGTCGGAGCGTTCTTGCATTTTTACCCTGACATGTAACTGATAGATACCTGAGTACACTCAAACCATGACTTCATGAAATATTTTCATTCCTCACAAATTGAAAGTTTTTACACGGCCAATGTTCTTCTAATGTATTAGGTATTCTAAGGTTAAAACATTCAAAACTAGTTGAGAAAATTTTTATTCCAATATTGCCGAAAAATATGTTATGTAGTTTAATCTAAATTGTGCCATCCTTCTGGCCCATTATTGTAAAGCTTTGATCGGTTGATAATTGAAAATGCTCTAATAGCTTCTTAAAGCCTTCTAGATCTATCCTTTTCATACAGTCCAGCTCTTAGCCTTCACTGAACAATAAAGAGCATCTGAATGTCGTGTTCATTTATTTGTGCACACTCACTACGCAGATTATCGATGGAATAAAATTCTAGGGTTTGCTATTGCATTGCATGAAAAGATGCATTATGACTATTGTTGCAGCTACTTGAAAGACTTTTTGACTTTTTGTAACGCATTTTTTGCTCTTGTGTAAACTAACAAAGACACTCTTTTTCTCGTACAACAACATTGGCTTTTAAAACTTGAAGGGCTGCGTGCTCGGAAAAATATAATATAAAACGGTTTCAAAAAGTGTTTTGATTAGGAAACTATCAATAAGATTCATAAGGAAAAACGGTAATATAATGGATTCTTTAAGTTTAGAAGTGCAAAGAAGAGAGCAGTCATTATTTTCTTTAAAAGTCAAAAGCGGCTTTATACGTGATTCTGAACGAGTGGTATACTGAAATGGAATCGTTCTGTCCAGTCGATTCCTTTCTAACTTATGGTTTTGTTATGTCAAATTCATCGTGAGCACTTATAAAATGGCAGCATTTTCCATATTATATTCAACGAAAAACACTTGGCTGGATAGGATTCCTACTGAGAAACTTCATACTTCATCTTTCATTCTCGAGATTTTCATGCAAGTGGTTGGTTGTAGTGTTTCACTTCTCTGGAGTCTGTAGTGGAATGTAAATGGAGCTTTGAAGATAAAATGCATTCAAGTGAGTAGGAGTCATGTGGAGTAGCTACTAAAAAGCTTTCTTGCAGTTGCGCAATGCAAGCCCCAAATATATGAGATATTTCAAGTGACATTTGTCGTTTTGTCGGAATGCAATGCCCAAAAGCTGGTGTCATGTTTTGAACACTTTTTGACTGCATCAAGTTCAATGAAAGACTTCTATTTTGTTTGTTTAAGCCCAGCACAGACTAGCTTTGACTGTTTTCTTTTTATTATTTTGAATTAAAAAAATGATCTGCATCGACTAGCGACAGAGAATATTTTTTATTGATATATATATATATTATATTGATGCAAACATAAAAGCAGTAGCAAGCATGGTTTTGTATGCAAGTTTGAAAAAATGAACAAGCGAGAAATGTGCTTATGATGTGGTTTTCAAAAGATTTTTGAAGTGTTAAAGATGAATCATGAATGTGATTGATGCGTAGGTATAATATATTACTGAGTTATTTATTAACTTACATAAAACTCTGTAAACGTAATCATATTTTCAAACTCCCTACAATGAATAGTGTGAAGATTTTCCAACCAAATGAAAATAAATTTTGATGGCTTCAGATTTTGCAGGCTTCAATTTGAGTTTTGCAGTTGCAATCCGATGCTACCCATGTAATATGTGGCATAATTTTCAAAAGAAATCTGTTTGAGTTTATAAACATCCATGGCATAATCCATGTATGTACATCTGACGCGGTGTGTTGAATGCCAATGAAAAGGCTAGAATGACTTTGTGAACGTGTCATCATCATGTTGGCGAAAGTGGCGACATGTAGCGCTGCAGCCGGGCCAAAGCTGTTTGTTCTATGATGCTCGCTGAAATCGTGCGGAGAAAACATTATTGTTTTCGGTACCTTCAAACCAAAGAAGAACGCAAGTTATTTTCGAATGCATAATTTCAATTTTGACGGAGTAATTGGTAGGAGGCAGCTAGCTGAGCAAAACGAAATTTCAGAATTTAAAATTTAATTATTATTGGGAGGAGTACGTTGTAAACGCTCCGACGATCTTGTCATCAGTCATTTCACAGTCCTGTCTCCTCCAAGAACCAACAAACAAATTTCGAATACAAGGAAAATATACATGAAATGTGCAGACTTCAAACTTTACGTTATGCTCTATGCTTATTGAGACCGCAAAAGTAAATTCAATCAAATATATATGTCTGCATCAACATTAAATATTTTGTAAAACAGCGCTGCTTATTCCAATAAAGTCTACTATTTCAACGCTTTAAGATAGTAAACTACTGTAGACAACTTCTTGAGTACAAAGTGTACGCACGCACATAAGTTAAGGTAAAACATTCTTTGCGTTTTTCTACACCTGATGCAAAAAAGGTATTCCATTCACTTTTACGTATTTCCAAAAAACTTTCACTTTACCCCTTACTGATCATTAATTATAATTTTATTGGTAGCAAAGATGTGTATTTGTTCTCGTTATATTTGTCTCGCCACGCGCTATAATCAGACTCTTTTCTCGTCCCTGTTAATTGTTACTTATGCAAACTAAGCTGAAGACCTCATCTATTTGTTGAAAAGTGAGCAGCAAAATTTCTTTTAAATGTACGCATACTTGATTGGTGTATTTTAAGCTTAGAATGGACAGATATAGATAATATGTTATTTTATAAACATAAACAACTCATCTAACTATTGTATTTGAGTAAATCTAAGAGCAGTTTTCTCTATTGATTTTGATAAGAATATGAAATCATTTACATAAACTTTCTGTAATATTTATTACAGTATATAAAGAGCTCAATGTGTATGTGTAACGTGTACCTATTACCTATATGCTTGAATATATTTCAGTGTGCTATTTGTCCGCTCTATACAAATGTATCATATTAAAAAACTGGTGGAGGTAATAATCATGATAAAATGATTGCAGCATTATTTAATCATAACTTCAGCACCAGATAGATGACTGCTGCTGCTTGTTAGTTATTGCTAACAATAAACTTGTTAGCAGAGCAGCAAAAAGAAAGATGAGGGAATTTTATAGCAGATGGTTTGTTTAATTATGAGGTTATAATGGTAATCGGTGGGCGGGCTCCTACTTCTTCCTTGCCCCATCTTGTTGTCCAAATGAGTTTTATTTTCTCAAGCAGGTAATAATAAATACTAGTAGCATTGAAAGTTTTATAATGCAAGTAAGAATGCAGCATATTTATATACGTGTAACTTACAAAGTAATAGAAATAACATCAAATCATGTAACAGAAATACAATTGGTAAATCATTTGAAATAACTTTGGACAAACTAGTTCCAGGTGTGTTCCAGTAAAACTGAAAAATTGTTTTGAAAAAATTATTAATATTCACTTTCATATTGAAACTGGCCACCACTACTACTGACTGACTATCAAAGTCTGCATGTCATGGTAGTTTGTTGGATAATAGCTGAAAATAATATGCATATTATTATGCATGTTTATTTTTGTTGTGAACTGTTTCAACTTCCATCGATGATTTGATGGAGTACTGGCAGTGGCGGTTGTGGCTACTAGTTTTAGATTAGCAAGAAAGTAATACCCACAAAGAAAATACATAAAAGAAGTTTTGCCGAACTTTAATGATTGATCTCTCTACTGATAATAGACGTCTTTGATGAATGTACTATGTACCTAAAGTTGCAGGGTAACATATTCACGTATTGCATGCGTGTGCAGAGCAAATTCAGGAAACGTTCATCAGCAGTAAATATAATATGTATAGCATTATGTAATACAGATTCTAAACTTGGTTGTTGATGCATGCTATACTATAATGTAGTAGGCTTCGTCTGTAAGTTATACCAATTCATTTTTTAATAAATAACAATAATTTGAATGTGATTATTGCATGCTGTTTGAAAGGAGAAATGAAACTGCATGAATTTAGTTTATGCATACAAACACACTAATACGTGCATCATGCCAGGCATAATACCCACCTTCCATCATATCGATCGTCATCATCGTCTCTACTAACATCATATCAAATTAAAATCCACATTTCAAAAGCACACATAATTACACTTTTGGTTTCTGAAATTTTGCATTTTTTCGTCTTCTCAAATTATCATCTTGTTATAAATGCCACGGGAAATAGCTGGTTGTCTTATACTTGATGATTAACCCTTCACAGAGTAACAATAAAAAACGAACTTGATCAAGTAGTCAATTATTGGGCTGGAGGGATCACCAGTGATTATTTTTATTACATATGCATGAAAATATACACATGAAAAAATATTTGATGAGGCTTGTTGAAATCTCAGAATTTTTATTTGTTCTAAAAGAAAGACAGACAAGACGAGTGGAAAAAAAATTGGAGTCAAGAAGAGAAAACAAACTAGACAAGCCCACAAGATGACTGTGAAGATGATACCTCCAGGCTGGATGCTAAGTAGCCTCAATATTATGAGCTTTATAGAAAGACGTAATGCCAATGCCACAAAATGAGCTAGCATGCAAGGCAAGCAAACAAACAAGTCAAAAATTAAATACATATTACATCCCTTATGTACATAATACATGGTATTACTTTTAAAAAATGGTATACCAAATCCAACTCAGGACAGGCCACCTAGATCGTGGGATCAGTTCTGACTACCTTTACCTTTTCATCCAAAACTTGCAAATAGTATCATTTTGACTGATGATGTTGATGAACGCAATAGCCAAGTTTTACGAATTTCTTTCAGTGGTAAAGCTGATGGTGATGGTCGTTTTATGTGCGTTTTGAATTTGTGATGACAGTATAATATGATGAAGTATGAATTGGCTGTTACAGATGTCTTTTTGATAGATTGGGTACTAAAAGTAAATTACAGCAACCAATTTTAAAAGGTACTAGTTGCACAGGTTTTCATCTCTCATGTGAGTTAAGGGCAGTTCGACGTGGATGGTCGACGTGCTTATGGGATAAATAACAAAGTGGGAAAATGTATCCAAAACTTGATAAACTTTGACAGTCGCGTCAATCAATTTAGTTATTTGTTTATACCTCCTCTAACTACCTATATCAATATGCGATTTAAGTATCTCGAATCTCGACACACATTCGTCATACATGCATTCATATGTATTTATAAAAAATGATTTCTTTCTTGTATCTACACTTTTGCTGGATGAATACACACGAGAAATTGGAGACGAGAATTACATATATGTGATCATACTATCGTATAAAATATTGTATAACCTTTCAATAATATGGACTATGGACCAGTTATCCCATAATGTGTTCATGAAAGTATGAATCTTCATGATGATCCACAAGATTTTGTTTTACATGACTGGTTGGATTGAGTTATGAATACCATGTGTATGGACTGATACGCTTCAAATTTTATAAAAATCGATCTTTAAATTCAAAGAACCAGTAGACATGACTTTATATAATGATATCTTTACATATATTACACATATCCGTCCTTTAGCTCTTTACCCTTCTTGTGAAACCACAAAACTGGTGTGCACACCAGAATTTCATGAAACCAAAGTACTCAAGGCATATAAGAAGTAACTAGACTGTACACAGATATTTCTCCCCTCCTGCCCTTCTTTAAGAAAAGGCGAGTTTTACTAATGCTGATTTAGAGTTTTCTCAAATCCCAAATGTCACAATATATCATTTTTGTGTATTTTTAATTTCAAGAAGTTCAACCCTCCGTCTTATACTCTGTCATCGGATACAATAAGGTCCCTTTCTTGGGAAGGAATGATTATGTAATTGTAATGTATACTCACTCTCCAACAGTGGTGAATAGAGTAGTCGAGTTACTCATCTAGTATTGAATCACGCTAGGCATTTTTTTCCAGCGAAGCTTAAAAAACAGAGTCAAGATCACGTTTGATGTAAAAAAAAATGTTCGTGCACTCAAGATTGTGAGCAGGTTATGGACCCTATGAATCAGTATCAGGGAACCAAAAGTACGTAATTTTATGTTCATAAGAAAAAAAATAAGTCACAGTATGGCACGCAACTGTACTCCTTCAATGTTGTTAATATTTACGTCCTGGAAATAGGGTATTGAATCTTTTTTACAGAAATAATGTGTTATTTCCACTACATTGTGTGATGTGTATTACAAATGCTCAAAACTTTTATTCGTTGTCACTGATATCATGATAAAACTTGCGTTTATCCACTGTTTTGTCTTGTCTTTGTCAAGCATGTCCTGAATTCGTCTATGTCTTCTTGTAGTATAATAACCAATACTTTAATATACATGAAGAAAAGGCAAATTACATGATTATGATTACCCAATATTTCTTAGTATATTGCGTACTCCAAAACTAAAATACTTTCTCTAAATTATGTAAACAAAAACAAACAAAGGCTATACGTTTACTTGGACTAATCTGTGCGTACGCACGCTATGCAAACCAAATTTTAAATGTAATGTGTCTATAAACGGTTTAAGTTTTTAGTTTAAACAAAATCATTGACTTTAATTCATTTTAGTTCCAAAAATCACTCTTCAATTTTGTTTCTAGTGTTTAAAAGCGTTTAAAAGTGATGCGACTTTTTTGTTTTCAATTGTATTGGAGTGGGTATCTTCCATTTTGTATGTATCTTAATTGTGTCTCTTCAACTTCATCAGATTGTCTTGTGTGCATTGTTGGAAGACTCCAACTAAAATATGCAGACTTTTTCCAAAATTCGATTCATTTGAAACATATTCCACCTCCACACTAATTCTTACTATACACAGGTATATATCATCATTGCATAAATATATAATAGTGAATTATAATGTGCTTTCTTCCTTGATTTCCTACTGTGGCTTTTTGCTTGGTTTGGTGAGACACTGCTGCCGACGTCAACAGTGAATACCACCACCACCACTATATAATCATCAAGATCTTTCAGTCATGGCCATCAGTTTTAGATTGATTGCTTCCATATTCATGCAGTTCGTTCATATGAATTTACTACATGCTTCATAATATGTGTTAAGATAACAACAAGATTATCCTGAGCCTTTTCTCCGGTTTCTTTTTCCTAGCAGTAAAAGTATCGGATTGACATAAATGACCAGATCAATAGAGATCAAGAAAAAAATGAAATTGGATGGTGATGCATGATGTCTGTACGTATACAGAAAAGGTCTAGAAAAGCTTGTTGATGAGACGATATTATTTTAAATTCTGTTTTGCGTTTTAATGAACCAAACCGCCTCGCAGATTTTAGTAATATTGTGTCAGGGAAGCCGACCACATATTATATCTACATATATACCTATGGTCGGGTTCCCCGATATTGTGTAAGGTGTAATTTCGTGAGCTAAGCTCATCAGCATCGTCTCAGAATTGAACAATGCATTACAATGGATATTTAAGAATGAAGTGCTATTGTGGATGATGAAATGACGAAGATCGTACCCAATGATGAGCCAGCAGATGTATTGAAAAGTCATGAAAAAGCTCTACCGTATAGAATGAAGAATACAAAATGCAAGCGACAAAAAATAAATCGTGGTAAACACGAGGGAAACACGTAGATGAATCGGTACATTTAAGTGACGAACTCTGACGAAATGAAGTCAAGTGACGAAATTTGACAAAAACGGTGAAAATAGTAACCACTCCTGACGTTTGACTCCTTGACCTTTGACC
>JAQIXX010002972.1:0-21707 GCA_034700605.1 Willowsia nigromaculata
TCATTCACATGTCAAATGATTTTGTGATAGGTGAAATATTAAAGAATAGGACAAATCCTAAAATCTCGTTCTCTGATCATATTGAATACATTACTCTTACAAGGAGCTCTTCTTCACACTGGCAAAGAATGTTGGTGGATATTAACGATGCAATTAACTCAACATTGCAATTAGTGTATTGCAGCAGCTCAACCAAATTTTCTCAAATATGTTCCCTTTATCTCTGCTCCATATTTAATTTCCATAAATTTTATAACCTCAATTAGATCTATGAATCTATCATCTATAAAACCAGCAAATTTTAACGTAGAATAAAATTCAAGAATCCGCGAAGTAAATTTTAATACAGTTTCATTGACTTTCGCTTTTATTCAATACAAATATATGACATGTTAGTACTCATAAAGATTTAATGTTACATTTAGAATATTTTGATTACTTTAGAATCTGAAATTTTCTGTCGTAGTCTCCAAATAAAATTAAAAGTATACATCTTTATTCTGCACTCTACCACATAAACAATACATGCCACAACAATACCCAACAATAATAGATAGAATATAGCTTGTATATTTCCCTCCATTGTGGGGGCGTTAGCAGGGATATCTCTTCCTGAAAATTTTTCAAGCTTGCTCAACCCCATGACAACAGTACCCCACCAATCCGGAATTCCAGATGACTTTAACCATTCCAATCGTTTTAGCAAATTTGGGTGAAATTTTCCAAAAAGCTGGAAATTCAAGGATATATTATGATATCGTTCTGTGCCTACATTAACTTTATGTTTGATACCCATTTGTAGAAGTTTTCTTGCTTTTTCATTACTCAAATACTGTGGAAGAATTAATGCAGTTTTGTTACAAGATTTTAGAAACTTAAAATTCATTGCATTCTGTATAGAAATAAATTCTTTCTCAATCATGCTGAAATGTAATTTCGCTAATGTTTCATTATAAGTTAGCCATTTTGGCCATAGTCTCTGCAAAAGTTTTGTTGCCGTATTTGCAAGATCTGGATGCAGAGAGGTGTGATTCATTAATTCTTTAATGCCTCTTGTCATCACTTCTGAAACTGAAGCGTATATTATAAACATTTTTTCATAAATCATAACATTTTGCTTCTGTTTGACATAGAGTATAAAAGAAATATTTTGTGGAAAGTGGCTAGAAATTGTTTCCCACTTCTTTTCAATCTTATCAAGACTAGCACCAAATGTGTCAATTCTAGATAAAATTGAAAAGTTATCCCGAATTAATTCAGAGACTTTTGTATACGGAACTGGGTCTCTTGGTGCTATCAGATTGTAAACGTTTGTGTTTTTGTAACCGTTACTTAACACCACAGATGATAACATATAGCTAAAAATAATTAAACGAAGTTTAGTTGATTTTAAAAGCTTTGCGCTAAATGGATCACCTTGTTCCAGTAAGCATTTAGTAACCATTTCGAATCCACTTTGGTACGTTAGAGATTCGAATGTAATTTCTTTTACTACTTTCACCACCAAAATTACTGATGCAAAAACACATAACCAGACCATTGAGTCATAAACGCTTAAAAACTCAATGAAAGCAACTTCTCGCATATCACTACGCCCACCACAGCTAACAAATCTTAAGTCATTAATTTCATCTCTAAGAACAAGTGGATATATAGGAACATCCATTTGATCTTCAGATTTTACACTCAATCTTGATTGAAAAATATCCTCTTGCTGCGCAAAAAAGTTTTTTGTGACACTGGCGACTTCATTGTTTACACATGCGCCCAAGATATTCGGATGTTTTGACAAGACAAAAGTGAAATTTTTAAAAATTTCCTTCCATAATGATACCAAACCGTGTGAAAGTTTGTTAACTGGATCTTCAAAGGGAAGATTTGCAATATTTGATACTTGACGTGTTGGCCAAAGATGGTTATGGCAGAGAACAAAGTGGTCATGAATGCTACGTCGAAAGCCAGAATATTGAAGTGAGCCGTACGTGTGAAGCTGAAGTGGAAAGCGTTCCTCCTGAATTTGTATGTCATTTACAGATTTTAATGTAATTATAGGTAAATCAATGAGCTTCATAGAGTTAAGGTGTTTGTAGACTGGACTCATCAAAGGTTCAATTATTTCTTTGACAATTACTTCTTGCCTATTCCAAGATGAGTGGTACTTTGGATGTGAAACCAGAGCGAAGTAGAATGTTTGATAATGTATTTTTAGAGATTCCATATAGTTGTATATGTTTAAGTTGTGAGTTATTAGCTTCATAAGGTTATTCATGGGCCAGATTTCAGCAAAATGGTTTATTTCTTCCACGGTTATATGCATTTTAGGACTTGATGGAGGACTCATTCTTTCCATAGGAGACCAATCATGAAAAACTGGTAATGGAACAACTCCCAGATCAACATACTCTTTCGGTAAGAAAAGGCCAATATGCATTTCACAACTCCAAGGTTTACTCAGCGAAAATGCCTTTGAGGTGTTTATTCGCACACACAAATCATTTGAGTAGAAAAACCTTCGATCATTAGGGTTTTCATCGAAAATCCTGCTTCTTAAATAAGAATTAAGATACTGGTTAGTTGGACAATGTATTATAAAACTATCAGAGTAACTTGCATTTGAAACAAGGAGTGTTCCATTCAAGTCGCTTGGGAGCCACAAATAGTCGTATGAAATCTTCTCACCTCCTGCTTTAAGTTTAACCAGCTTAGGGAAATGCGCTGGAACAGATTGTCGAATTACTACTGGATAATTTGGGGGAGCAATATTGACTCCTTGAAAGTTGTCGACTAAAACATGACAGACCTTTTTGGAATCTTTAAGTAGAGTCCATATCATATCCAGGTTTATAGTATCAAATTTATTTGTCTTCCATTTTACTGTATTTTGTACTCGTCTGACAAAAAGCGGTGGATTTTCATGTGAAACTACAAATTCATTTGGAGCCTCCATAATAAGTTCATCGATGTCACACATTACAAATGAGGATATAACAAAAATGTAAAGTATTACTATGGTAATCATCATATATACAAAATTTGTTAATAGTTGCTGATGATTTCTTACTGACTATGAGTTCTTAAAGAAATTTAATTTATTTACAAGAAAGGAATGAATTTATTCAAAATTTCCCTTGTCTTCTAACTAATTTTCAGGATTAATATTTTTGAAAATGAACTATTCTGAGTACAAATACTGTTTGGTCTATTGAACACTGTGAAATATAATTGCCCGCTCAATGAGTTCATGGAGGAGAATTGAAGGACACTATTCTTTTTCACAGTGTACATATGTAAAGCGTCAAGAAAATAAAACCACATTTTCCAAACAACACGAACTTGATTGCGTGCTAAAATTGGATTGTTTTAAACACGTGTAGTTATAGATTTCAAAGGGGACATGCTGTTTTCCAACATGAATGAAAACAAGGAGAGTTGTTTGTTTGCATGTCAATTTTTAACACTTTTACTGTTAAGTAACCGCCAAAAAAATTCCATAGCCAATTAAGAAAACCTTGGAATGGAGTATAGGACTGATTTATTAAAACATATTTGCACAGTTGCACAACCAATATGTTGCTATTCGCATAGAAGCATAAATGTATTCAAAATCAATACTCCAAAAAAGACTAACACTAACAAACTTAAAATAACTTTTTTCCATTGAAGACAAACAAACTATGTCAACTTTTAAGAAGTTTAACATTAATATTCTAAAAACTACAGTTTAATTAGATTTATTATAATCTATCCATTCTAAGTCAGTGCTGATTTTATACGAAGCGTTTGCAGTCATGAAAAAGTTGGTATTATCCATAAGCTTTCCATTTTGATTCACAGGAACAGTCAAATAATCCACAGAGTTTGTCGGCTGGAACCGAAACTCATTGTATTTTGTAATATGAGTTTTTTCTAGTATTCTGAAACAGTAGACTACAACTTGTAGTAGATGGATGTGACGTTGCTTCCGAAAACGTTGTTCAATGTTCTTATGAAAGTATGATGACGAATATGTTCATTACACTCCTAGATGCATGTTGCTCCTCCATTCGTTGTATTTCCGTTTTATTATCTTTGGGCGCGACATGATTCTGTAGAATTTTAACTGACGACGAATGAAGATTTTTAATCAGTGATAAAGATTATCTCATGAGTCTATCACGCACATCGTTATTGTAGTTACTTTATATATTCTACAGAATATATAACTCTTACAAGGAGTTCTAAGTCACACTGGCTAAAAATTTTGGAGGATGTTAGCGATGCAATTAACTGAACATTGCAATTTGTGTATTGCAGCAGCTCAGTCAAATTTTCTCGAATGTGTTTCCTTTGCCACTGCTCCATATTTAATTTCCCAAAAAATTTATAACCTAAATTTGATCTATCTATACCTGAATAGTAAAAGATTGATGAAAAACTTAGACTAACGAATAAAACAGGGCTCATAAATAGCAAATTTCAACTTGGACTGAAACTCAAAAATACAAAATTTAACAAAAAAAGTAAATTTTAATACAGTTCTATGAACTTTCGCTTTTATTCAATATAAATATTTGCTATCATGTGAAAAAATTCAATCTAAAATCCATAAAACTATGCATTTTGAATTTTTTTTGTTTATCACCTATGCTTTTATTTAAACGTATTTAAAAATCATCATTATGCGGTGTTATGGATATTGATAATGACAATATAATAACAGCTTATATTGAAATAACGTTACCAATTTCCGCTGCCAGTATCCAGTATAAAGTTACATTTCATTTTACACAAATTACAGACTAGCATCATGCCACTATTATATAGAATTGGAACATGTATGTACATTGAAGGATGTAACAAGTTTAATTTATTTTACAAACGATTATTTGCACAAAAGCTGTTTAGAATTCCAAATACGAAGGTGAAAGGCGAAAGATGATTTCGAAAGAGAGTGCTAGCAGATGTGAAAAGTATAGCTTTCCTAAGAAAAGTGGCTTTAGATCAGGCCCTGTTTTTAGAACCTAAGTAGAATACAATTATCAAACTTCAGTTGTAATTATTTTTGGACTTGCTTCATCTGTACCAGGACAATAAAATAGGTTGCAAATGCATTCAGAGCCTGTAAATTCAATTAAAGTCAGATTACTCACGTACTTTCATTATGCTAAAATTTAATCAAAACCAAATTGAATTGAACTATATAGCAATTACCGAGCCAAGTAGGGATTGGCGAATTTCGAAAAGCTGAGCAACTCGAATCCCTGGGGGCGCAGAAAAAAGACGGGCAACCAAAAGTTGAATCTGCAAAACATTGTGAATTGCAAACAGAATGGCTCTGTGAGAATTGATGACATTCTGTTTTAAAATCGAAAATTATTAAAATTTTAATGATAATCAAGTGAATAATAATTATAGTTTTCAAATGTACTTGTTTTGAAATGGACTCGGATGATAGTCCCTGAAAACTATGAACCATGTTTTGACACTCCACAGTCATTTTACTAGCAGAAACACACAAAAACCCTAGACCGGCCAGATAAATGAAAATGCGGATTATCTGTCCCAGTGAAGATACTGCAACCTTGAATCCGTCGACAATCAGGAAAAAGTACATGGCAAACATAACATGATAAAAACCAAATACCACTTCCAGAAACAAACTGAAGCCAAAAGGTTTATTGTAGTCGTCCACACAATCTTCCAATTCATCTACCAATATAAAGACTTCATCGAGTATTGATTCTTCATTTGACGAACGAAACTTTTTTTGTGAACCCATATTTTCCCCCACTGTTGCTATTTGAGATTTCTGTGTCACGGACACTTGGCCAAGCTTTCGTTTACAGGTAGAAAACCCATAGGTTATGATTTTAATGAAATATATTAACATCATAGTACTAGAATTGTGCATGCAAATCACTGCTTCAATATGAATAGAAAGTAAAATTATCAAAACAATGTTTCGACTATCCAATGTATTATTGGTTTGAGATTCAACCGTAGCCCCCAGCGAATCAAAAAGGTAAGCTGCAATTGTAATTGCTGTAAAAACGACGAACCACTTAAATGTCCATCTTTGAACTTGTTTCAATGCAAGTTCAGTGTCACGTTCACACGTAAGCGATGTACATCTTTCCACAACCTTTGAAAGTTTCTCCCAAAAACTGCAAAGCATGGATAATTTTGCGAGTCCATATACTCGAAGCAGAGTTATACCCACAATTACAAGTAAATTCCATATTGTCATTAAAACGCGATCAAAAAGTGACATTTTGTGTGTCTCCTTGTCTGTGATCAAGATGATGAAGTAATAAATCAGGTACAAAATATTGAGTATTATATAAAGAATGCTCAAAAATGAGCCAAAAGTTGGAAGGGAAAAGTTAAGAAACTTTTCATTATGATTGGTTCTTATAGAGAAAGGCCAGTAGGCGACAAGTTTATTATAAATTATGACCCATTTAGCACTGGAAATCAATTGGGTACTTGTTTCAGGGTTCACATGGTTTTCTTTGAAAGAATCTTTCTCTCCTAGAGTTTGACTCCTTGAGCTCTTAGAGGTCATATTACTGCCACGTGATGGTTCAATCATTTTAATATTTGAATTTGAAACAATTGGGCAATGGCAGGAAATTATTCACCACCTTAAAATACCTCATTTGCCCCCTTATTTTAGCTTACTTATCGGAAGGGTGCAAAAATTAAGGAAAAATATACCAGTGAGTCGTTTTATAGGGGTAAGCGAGTATTTGTAAGTAAATTTCCCCTTTAAGCCACTCACGTACAGGACATGCATAAGTATATCTATTCATGTAGAAGTACTCTAACAACTTCTTAATATGCAGAATGAACGAATGAAACAGGAGTAAAAAACAGTTAATTATAGTGTAGTCGCCTACACAAAAGCAGTTAAAATGGGTGATTTTGAGCATGTTGGTCAATTTGGGCATTGATTTTTAAGGACTTGTCTCCATTTGAAACTGTTTTTTTTTTCGAATTCAAGATGGACATCCTATTCCATAATCCTATAGTAATTGCTCTAATGTCTATTCTTAATTTTAGTTGTTATATTAAGTCTCCAATCGCGCTTCAATTTAGATTCAGAGCTAATAGTAGTTTTTCAGTTTTTTCGTGGCCTGGATACAAGTACCACAGTCTTATTATCACCCAATTTAACTGCTTTTGTGTAGGCGACTACACAATAACTATTAACAGTTTTTTACTCCTGTTTCATTCGTTCATTCTGCATATTAAAAAGTTGTTAGAGTAGTTCTACCTGAGTAGATATACTTGTGCATGTCCTGTACGTGAGTGGCTTAAAGGGGAAATTTACTTAAAAATACTCACTTACCCCTATAAAACGACTCACTCGTATATTTTTCCTTAATTTTTGCACCCTTCCGATAAGTAAGCTAAAATAAGGGGGCAAATGAGGTATTTTAACAGGGCCAAAAAGATTTTCTCTAAGGCTAATACTGTAATCACTATGATTTGTTGATAATATGCCCCTTGGTTTTCAGATATTTAATTTAAGCCTACCTTCCTTATACTTAACACTTCATTCAATTTCGGTCTGAATTTATAGTAAACTTGCAAAGGTAAGGATATGTGTCCAACTGACACCGAAGCTAGACTTAATTCGGTTGTTTTCAATCCGAAAATGATTATATTTTGAGCCATAAATTTTTGATACACAAATAAATACGCACCAGACTTTTTAACTGTTTAAAATTTTAAATATTTACTACGAGATTGGGTATATTTGTATGCGTTAGGTTTGAATGTTGCCCGTTCCAATGCCTTGTGCCTTTCCTTCTTTGCATTGAATTGGGACATATGGTTTCAGTTTTAGCAAAAGAGAGCATACTTAACTTCCCCGTTAGGGATATTTCAAAATCTCGCATGAAATAATAATCCAAGGTTTGACACAACTAACCATACAAAGTTCACGACCAATTCAGGTACAAACAAATTTAATAAATAATGAACTTGTATTTAACTTAACAAGTGACTTCATAGTCCGAACTTCGGATTTGAATACATTGATATCTTTGGACACCAAAGATATGTTTCGAATCAATTAGAAATATTTTATATTTTCTCATACTCACAAGTTGACATACATGCTTATTTATGAATTATTTAGAAGAATTGTTATGAAAAACTTTTTTGAATCAGAGAAACAATCAAATAGAAAGAAAAGTGACACTATTTGCACCATCCGTTTTTTCTTGTTCACGATATTCCTCAAAAACACGAAACTCCAGCCCCTCTTCAATTTCAAGCTCCCGATGACATTTGTTTCTGAAAACTAATCAGCCATCATCCTGATCGCCTTGAGGGGTATCGTCTAGATGTAGACTCTGCCCTTAATTTTCTGAAATAATACTGACGGAAAATTAATGGCTTACAGGGTGCGCTAATGAATAACGATAATGGCATGCTAGTTTTAGAATTTCCCGCCTATCAAATTCACAGTTTCCCAAATACAAGCCCGGAGAAGAACTCAGGGAACTAATGTCAGCGAAAAAGAAATTCACGGGATATCCGAAAAATGGCAGGCCAGAGTGGTTTTGGGTTACCCAGTTCAGAAAAGCATTCGAGATATAAACGACGTTAATAAAAGAACAAATGGCTCATTAGCATTGAGTCTTGATACTTAATTCATTTTCTCGTGTTACCAAGCACAAAGCTACGAAGTAAGTAATCTCAGATAAATTTATGCAAGCATATATACTTTGGGGTATTGAATAGAGGAACTCAGAGTCCGTGAAGGAAAGTACATGCTAGCAGTACTAAATATTCATCTAAATTTTAATATGAAAAAAATTGGTTCTTATCTGTTGTTGCAACTAGACAAATAGCACATTTCAATGAGAAAAAATTAAAATTGCTCAACTGGAGATGCTTTCAAAAAATCTGATTCATCATAGCTGCTTAGGTCGACAAGCAAGTTGGAATTGTTAATTCTCATATTTATAGATTTAATTTCTGATTTATTTTTTATCATTTCTCTTTCAGTCCAACAATAAATGAGGGTGTAATTGTTCCACTCTTCAAATTGCAAACATTCATCATGTTTTAAATTTATTCTTAAATCCTGGTGACATGAATGAATTTCAGCCTGCATACAAAGCATATATTTTAAATTATATTTAGTGCAAAATCATGTTATTTTAAAAGCACATTTTATTCGTTGACGAAGCTGTTTTAGTGGGTTAATTAATATTTTGGTTTTAGGAGGAAAACCCGCCACTCTACAATGCATATTTTTGCTCCAAGCAGAATAAAAGAGCTAACATACCTATGGCAAAGTGCCTAGAGAGTATTTTTATTGATGTTTGATTTCACGGTGAAATGTTTTTATATGCTGTTTCTGAAGATTAAATCTTTGACATACATTTTGATTCAATACGCGATACAATTGAATCTATTTATCAGTGCTTGAGTAAACGGTATACAATACTATCCAGGTATGCTAAATTTTTGCCATGCAAGTTACTCTCGGATTTAATTGCAAAAAAGATTTGCAGTTAATTCTGTTGCAAAACTTTGACTTGTAGTTGAAGGCTCAGTAATTTTTTTTAAAAAGATTAACTTTAATCCTTTCATGTAAAACAGCTTTCAATCTTGCTATCTCAGGATTGTTACCAATATTTTTCTCAATTACCTCCAGTTTTTTAAAATTTCATTTAAAAACTAGGATTAAAGCCTGTAAAATCAGTGTCAGTTTCTGATGTGAAGGCAATTGAGTATTTTAACGACAATTGTAGTGCAAGGTTTGGACCACTGGATTGAGTTTTTTATGCTGAATGGTCTAATCCCAAGAGTTTTAGAAAATGAAGAAATCTCAATCAAGAAAAAAATGAAACTGGAAATGTAGATAAGGCAACAAATCACAAGAATTCCTAAGATATCAGGAAGCAGAATCTGATCCCCTGGCAAAACTTTGTTTGGATTAGGATCTTCTACAGAAATTCCCAAAGAATATCTCTTTGCTAGTTGTCTCCACTGGTTCCATTTGTTTGGCAATCCACTTTCTCTGATTCGAACGTATGTTTGCATCATCCAGTATCTATTCACAGTGTACATTTGTACGAAAAATGGGATAGTTTCTAGGTATTCAGGAATTGTATAGCACTCTGCATAAGATATTTTAAGTGTGGTAGCAATAAGATGTTTCAAGCCAACCAAACCCATTTCTTCATCTTTATTTGTTGCAAGTTGTAAATATTTTTTGGTGAGATAGGTCATATATTCTAAATTTGTGGTGTTAGAATTCATTGCACGAAAACTTGAGTTAACTTTCCCCAACATTCCTTTATGCTTAAATACGGTATGAAATAATTCCCACGGGGATCCAAATTCAGAAAACCATAATATTTTGTAATCTGCTGACAGTGCTTCACCAATTAATTTAAAAAGTTGAACTCTGTCAGGGACAGTGAGCGTACTCATGATTCCATTCCCATAGAAACCGCATACAAACCATCCCATAAACTGCAGCAAAACACAAAATCTAACTTTCTTCATGTAACTTTCGTTGGAATTTCCAAGAAAAACTCCAACGCTGTTCACAATGTGCCAAACAAATAGATCAATATCAAATTTTCCTAATCGTGTTATTACCAAGGTGATGCCAACAATTGAGCAGATCATACAAATCCAAATCATACCCGTGAATGGGTAGAACCATGTCAACAAGTCAATCGACCTGTTTGCGCTTACGTGAGTTGCACAATGCATTAAAATTTTTGTTCTGTAATCTGCAAACGCGAGACCTGTTTTTACTTGGTAATCTTTAAATCCATAGAGAGAACCATAATCTACATTTGAATCTGCGTTGATTATGTACTGAAAAGGTTTTAAAGATCCTTCAAACCTTTTCATCGCTGCCTTATTCCATATATCTAATTGAGTGAAAGTAACATTGTGGTGCACTGAAAGAAGAATTGTAGACATGATTTCTGTATTGCAATATCTAAAATACTTTTGTGGGAAGAGATGTCGTTGGCAAGCAAATAAATCTTTACTCCACCCGAAATAGCCCTGGTCTGCTTTTAATATAGCGATAACTGTTAACATTTTTCCATTCTTAAAACATTCCTCATGAGCGTTTAATGGTGAACTTAATTTCGACATCACCGAGCCCTCAAAATTTTTGGCGCAATACCGGTGGCAAATAATCACGTATTTAGTTTGAAATCGATTGTCGTAAGACGCTACTACATAAAGAAAGACTTTTAATGCAGGGCATTCTCTCCAATTTTGGTTGAACACGCGGAGAATATTTTGTTCCACATTCTGTCCGTTCTTGCCATTCATTCCACGAGTTGGAACCAGAAACATTGTCGTTGGATGCATAGCCAACAAGTAAAATGTGTAGTCTAAAGTGTCATGACATGCAATCACAATATGAGACGGTTGTGTGAGTTTAAATGGATAATTAGGATAGAAGTAAGCTTCTGCCTTTCTACTGTAGATCCTGAATCGCAATGAATCACTAATAAATTGGATTTAAAAAATTGGATGATTCCAGCAATGAAAAATTACTTCGTAGCTTTCACCGGAGAAAGACGAAATTGAAAGAAACGCATGTAAGCTTTTTTGTAGAGCTTTTGTCTCATAATTAACGTTTTTATTAGCGTCAGAGGAGAAAACAAAAAGGAAAATTGAAAGTGGTAGCCAAATAATCATCCTGATTGCCGTAATGTTTAACTGCTGCTTATTAAATTTTGAAACTTCGTATTAAAATTGTCGTTTTGTTGTTCTAATTTTTTCAATACTTTTAAGTCTTCTGAAGCTGATCTAAGTAATTAACAGGAGAAACCTTGTGATGTTGGGAATTCTGAATAATGAGTAAAAAAGTTGATACTGTGGTTTATCAAAGCTCTGTAGCTAATTAATTTACATTTGATTGTGGTATTTCAAGCCAAAACTCTCAAATAATTGAATCAAACAGTTTTAAAATATCAAATTTCAGAATATCGTTTCTATGAATGTTGCTTGAAAATCTTGGGGTATTTAAGAAACGAGATTTTATTACGATCTCACTAGTTGATTTATGGTACGCAAAAATTCACTAGAAATCAATAAATTTTGATAACCTTGCATTAAAGCAGTTTTACTTCCAAGAGCCAAGGTAATTTCTTAGTGTTGATTATATGTGATGGCGGCAATAAACGCTCTATTTCTTTAAATTGAAGATGTAGAGAAAATTTTTCTTGGAACTATAGAAACAGGTTAGAAAACTTTGATCAGAATTACAAAAAAATAGTAGAGATTCGTTGCTGTGCATTCAGCGAAAACTTGCTACTGACTTTCGCATTCTACGAAAATTTTACCGTTATGAATTAGGACACTTTAGTCGACCTCGTTTTTCACATATCTGTCTCATTTGCAAAATTAAACTGACATGAAGATGACTGACCCACTCCGTTTCCAGCACCTCTTAAATTAAAATAGCTTGAAGTTTTTTGCATACAATCATCTCAGTCACCGCTCACAAATTCTAGGACTTAACACTCTTAACTGTTAAATATACACAACCATATTTAGCACTCCATCTTCAACTACTTCATTCTTGACATATATGATTTATCTCAATAACAATTATACCACTAAGAATTTGAATTTGAAATGACAATTTAAAAAATGAACAAAATGCGGGTAGTCAAGAACACAATTTAATTTTAAATTGACACTTTCAAATAAACTCTTAAAAATTTTTACAATCGTTTTAGTTGTCGTGTGGGAACTTAAGATGATACTCAATTTCAGAGAGAAATAACGACTTCTCATTTACACGTAAGGCTGTTTTTGTAACTCAAGGAAACTGACCAAACGACGTTGTGATCTCACAGTTTTCGCGAGAAAATTTTATTGGCGAAGACTGTCAAAGCATAAAATATATTGAGCAAAAGTGATTAACCAAACAGGCCGTTTAATTTTGTGAGTGTTGCGGTTAATATATTTATAATAAGGAAACTATAATAACCCGCTATAATACGAAAGCAGTTTATTTAATTGAGTAGAGGTAAAATGTCAACTCAAACATTCGGAATGCTCCCCATTGACATTCGAGGATATTATCGACGATAATGCGTGCAATCCCATGAAAACCCATGCAATTCCATGCCTTTCAATAGCTTAATTATCATTCCTATGCGATCCAATGCAATCCCATCCCCCAGTATCTTAGGTAACATTCCCATGCAATCCCATACAATCCCATGCAATACCATGCAGTCCCATGCAATCCAATGCAATCCCATTAAATCCCATGCCTCTTAATAGCTTAGGTAACATTTCCATGTAATCCAATGCAATCCCATTAAATCCCATGCCTCTTAATAGCTTAGGTAACATTTCCATGCAATCCAATACAATCCAACGCAATCCCATGCACTCTCATGCCATTCAATGCAATTCCATGAAATCCCTTATAATCCCATGCAATTTCATGCCTCTCAATGGCTTAGGTAACGATTCCATACAATCCCATGCAATACCATGCCTCGAAATTCATTCGAAATTAAATTTTAAAGCAAACGCGTTCTTGGTTTTTTATGTAAGATTGAATATTGCAGTACATGAACATTGTTAAGGTTTAAAAAACAATTGTTTATTTTTTGAAACATCGGGAAAAATAAATAACTTTTGTCAAATCTGAGCAATAAAGAAAATTTATATAATATGTATATTTCAAGTTGTGATGATAAACAGTCAATTCCATATTTAGGATAACTGCTAAATCACAATTACTTTCTAATTACAATTTTTTAGCAATTCAATTTTAGTTTTATGACTTGGTGTCAGTTTATAAATCAGCTCGGTAAGAAAATAATTGACATAAGTATATTTGAAATTTACCAATGCTTTAATGTGACATATTATAAAGAAAATATTGTACATATAACTTCACACTATTTTGCACTACCAAATGAAAATGATAATTATCAAAACAATATGTTTTACTTTCGATATGCTTTGTTGTTACACAAAATCTAAATGTGACGTTATACAGTATAAACATGACTTGCGCTTAAATCTCAGCATTAAAGTTAACTTACTATCAGTTAAAGGTTTTGACTCTAACTGAAGCGATACAAACAATTATGCTCTGTAGTCATTTTGTACGTTTTGCGCTCAAATAATGGAATGTATTCAGTTCAGAAACATTCAGTTTCACCTCGCAGGGTCCAAAATAAAGAAACAATCTCTACTCTTGAGCCGTGTCCTGATTGATGCGCGGATGAAATCAACGGAGAACCGCGTGCTAACGTCACATATAGATTCTTACCAAAATGAGTGCTTTTGAGTGTTAACTTTTAACAATTTAAACATGTTATTGATTTAATCCCCTTAAACCGCGTTTATGACAATATGTTAGATTTCCAACTGCAATGTTATCTAAGCTTTAAATTGGTATATACTCTAATATGCAGCCAAATTAATCATTATATTCGACTATATGTAAATGAAGCACACAGCAAATTTTGGAATATTGATTTGTTAACGTGAGTGAATATAACTTCAAGAGTAACTAATGTTAGGATGAGTTCATTTTATACTATCTCGCCGGAAAGGTGCTTCACCGTGTATCTGACCAGGAAATAGTTTCGCCGGGGAAGAAACCCACCGGGTAAAACTTTGCTAGGGAAGTATCTCGCCGGGACGATGCTTCCAGAACCTAGAAAGGGGTCTAGAGCCCACCGGCACCAATTAACACTATAGGAGATCCTTCTGAGCTGTTTAAAAAATTAATTACTATAAATTACGACCACCATCACAATTGAAATCTTCACACTTTAATTATTATTCAGACCACCAATTAACAGTTAATAATTAAAATCTCACCTGTCTCCAGCACATAAATAGCAACCTTCAGATTCTCTAGAGCTCCTTCAAATCTCTAATAACTAATTGAACCACTATACTAATCATCGACAAAATTCTCTCGTCATCTTCACTTCACCTCTCTCGTCTTTCACCCAAGCAGTTAATTATATAATTACTGCTTATCTGAGTTGACAGGTATCCAAATTTAATTTAACTAACTATTAAAATCAGTCTTTACGTTTCAGTCGGAGGAGTGTGGAGAGAAGAAAACAGAGAGGAAGACGTCTGAGATCCGGTGTGTCGAACGAAAAGAGATGTCATCTCTGACTTTCAATTTTTTTTATTCTTCATAAAAGTAAGGTGATATCAAATTAGTGCATTTATGCTTCTGGAGCTATAAAATGCGGTCATGCTGGTTATTAAAGTAAACAAAAATGCTATTGTGTCAGAATTTTTATTTTGTGTTTCCTATGAATTCCAATATTGTTTATTGTTAATTTATAATATGTACAGGACAATTGCATGTAAAGTTTATAAGCACGACACTAATCATAATTTTAATGAGCAATGTTACTTTTGACATGGTGATAGACCTTAATGCATTTTTATCAGTAAAAAGATAGAGTTAAAACTAAATGTAACTTGCTACGAATTCAGTTCCTTGCTTATACGATTACAATTTTTAATTTCATTTGAAACATCATTAACAACGACGTAGATAACGTCGCATTGTTTATTCTTAGGGTGATCTACAACATTTTATCTATATTAGTCCTCCAAGTCACATGAACGGTTTAAAACGGTTGTAACACCTTAAAAATCACATCAATTTATTATTTTATTTTCTGTTCAAATGCACCCATACATGTCAGTTAGCACTGAATAGTTAGATTTTAGGGTTTACAATCGTCCAGTTTATCTTAACTGGTTTTTGTTTAATCATGCAACTCACTTTAATTACCTATTATAGATGGCAAATAGCAGAGAAGTTTATTCTTTTCACTTCTTCAGCATTAAGTGCTGTAAACTAAACCCAATCATGTCGATAATAAGCAATTAAGTTTAGGTTATTACAGAACTCAAATATTGAGCTGCGAACGCAAATTTACAATTTTATTTGGTTCATACTTTTGTGCATAGTCAGTTTAGTCCTCAGAGCTTTGAATGAATGCACATGAATTTAGTTTCAGCATTTGATTGATGATTCTGTAGGAAAATTCAAGTTGTCGTAAACACGATGCATTGCAGAATGGTATTTTATGAAAAAGCGGGATCATTGTTTCCTTTTCCTAGGACTTGGTGGAGCTCGAAGGTTTTTGAATAAATTCAGCCATGAATTAAATCTAGCATTTCATAAGCATGCTTTAATGATGAATCTGATTTCATTTTAATGCACTTTTAGCTGAAAGTCAGCCAAAACAACTCGCTTCGAGAGAACTGCGTCTTTAAAAAATCAGGAGAAATGTTCTCAAATGGAAATATGATAAAACAACATTGTCTTTTAAACTGGGAACTTTTTTTAAAGCAGGAGAGTTTATGAAAGTCCTGATGAAAGTTGACTAAAATATATCATTTTAATTAGTTGACAAGCCGCAATAAGTATTCAATCAAAATAGTAATATGTAATACTACACAGCTTTCGATTAAACACAAATGTTTGTTTTATTGATACTCAAATAAATAATATGAATTTATTTGTTCAAATTCATAATTCTTCTACAACGATTTCTGTTTGAATTACTAACGACGTAATCTAAGTTCACGAACGAACTAAGTAAGTTCATTTTGATATAAAGAGTACATACGTGATTTGCTTACGACTAAATTACAATGGTATATTACAATAGAATTAAGATATTTAATTATTATTGGACTTACAAATTAATGTTCAAGCGAGTTTAATGGCTTTAGTTTATACATGATACGTTGATGCTAGAGTTTTAACAATTTGGCATACAATATAAATTATAAATGAACTTATATGTAAAATATTTGCGAAATTCATTTAGAGTCTACATAGTAAAAGAAACTTTCTATTACAAATATTCAAATGATAAAAGACCTGCTTGAAGACACAAATATACATAATGAAGAAACTTGAAGCATATTGCCATTCAGTCATTCAGATGACATTTACAAGTACTTCCTATTTATTAATTACCAAATAATAACAAACACCCTAGAACTTGGCTCATTTGCAAGAAGTACAAGCATAATGCAGAGAGAAAACATCACAAAAATATTGCATATGTGTAGGGATCATTTACGAAACTGGTTCTTCATAATTTGTCATATATTGGTCTAAAAATGTTTTTAGCTTAATTTTAAGTTCTTGAACAAATTCTAGGCCCTATATACATGATCTTTTTGCTGCATACGTAAAAATTGTGACATGTATTTTGCCAAAACTTTCACTTAATTCTAATTTGAAACAGAATCATTAATTCGTGACTGTCTTAACATGGTTTAACAGTCAAATCATAAAGTGTCAGTATAAACTGACACAACCGAGCTCATAAGTGAAAATGCGTGCATGCAAATCTATGCACACGGACTTCAGATCAGACCTGTTTTTCATTATGTTCATACGGAAGAAAAAATTGTTTTATCGAGAGAATTTCTTAAACCTTGTTTATAACGTTGCCTGTACCAAAAAACTGAAGCGAAGTTCCGTGTACATTACGTTTTCAAGCACAGTATACATTGCATGAAGGCACGCTGGTATTTTTATAAAATGAGTTGTTACTTTTTTACTTTTTTAGCACTTAGATAAATAACAAACTGTCAAACCTGTTGAAACCCAAACCAACGTTTTCTACAACATAGTACAAAACGCAATTCGATGCAAAAATGCATGGATTTTCGTGAGAAAGTAAAATTCTTTGTAGTACTAATGCGCTCTCAATGGATAAATTCACTGCTTACGAAGAAAATATTTTGATGGGACTAGGCTATAATGCTGCTACAGTTGTTCTTTACGATTTTTGTTGAAAAACTCGTGTTAATCAACGCTGGTTTAAGACAAAAGAAAAACGGCGTGCAATATCGGAAGGCGAGAAAATCATAGGGCAACTGTGTAATTGATCCATAATATTTAAACATGTAGAAACATTGTGCCAGAAATAAAACATTACATTTGTTTTACTCATCTCACTATTAAGTTGTCGCTTACCTAATTGTTCAAATAGAATTAAAAACCTATTTAAAACACCTGCTTTGTTATAATATATAGGCATAATGTAAACATCCGTCATAGTTTGATGTTATGATGATGTAGCAAATAGTATGTAATGACTAATTACTAATGTATGAAATGACCATGTATGACTGTTATAATTTAAGAATAAATTACAGAGCGTACTTCACTTGCTCTGAAAAACTCAAGCAATAAACTTAACACAGAATTCCACAGGAGAAAACTTCTTGGGTCAATGTTGATAACTGTATTATGTTTAGAAAAAACCTGGTATCAAATTGAAGGTTTTTCCTACAATCTTTCATTCAATCACAAACGCTTTACACATGTCTTCAAATCTGAATTCTTATTTGGTGGGACTACACTTTTAGGTGTATGCACATTTTAAAAGTTTCATCTCTTCTCTTGAAAATTTTGAAATAATGTGTTCAGTACATAAGATTGCAAGTTGCTGTAAATAATTGCGCACCCTCTCCTTCCTGTGAATTTTATATAAAATAGTACTTTTAATTTTGGATAAAGTTTCACTTCATGCAAAGTTTGTGGTTCAGCTTTTACATGTTCTATCCTTTAATTTATTATTGCTACAAACAGAACATGGTTATGAATAGAATGCAAATGTATAAAAAAAATTATTCATACGATCCTCATCAAAATGATGGTTGAGTTGCATGAGATTGAGATGATATATAATTTATATGTTATAAAGTATTAAAATTCAATGTCAATCATATCAGAAAGTGAATGCAAAACATGATTTCGTTTCGTTTGCGTAATTAAGGACCTTATGACTCGTTAATGGGTTATGGGCCCTCGGCGGTCAGTAAAAACTTATATACCATTTGAAAGCCCTAGTTACATAGATTAATTTTGTCAAAGGGCACAAGTCTCAAAACCCTTGTACAAGACCACTTTTAACATTGTGGTAAATGGGGCTAAAACTTGTTGAAATCATCAAACCATTCCAAAAAATTCCAAAAGTCCTGCAAATCATTAGTTATTAATATTAGTTAAGTAAAAGCATTTAAAAATCATTTGATTAAAAAATGGATATCGAGTGACATATGAACGGTTAGTGTAGGCCGCTGCCTATGATCCTGCCGATTGCAGCAAGTTTTAGCCCCATTTACCGCAATGTCAAAATCCCAACTTCAAAGGCCCAAAAGTGGTCTTGTACAAGGTTTTTGAGACTTGTGCCCTTTGAAAAAATTGATCTATGTAACAAGGGCTTTCAAATGGTGCATAAGTTTTTACTGACCGCCGAGGGCCCAGAACCCATTAAAGAGGCACAAAGTCCTTTAAACACACAGCCCCAAATTTTTGTTTTCTTAAATTTAAACTCTTAGTAGATTCAAACCCCAAAGCCTATTATAAAGGGATAGAGCAAAAAAAGTTCTAATATTGAAGTCTTACATTCGTCCATTTCGTACTTTTCTTTTCGATTTCACTTTCACAAAATATGTTCCCAACCCAGATTTCAAGTGCATTCTGTATTTTGCAAATTACCTTTGTGCTAGAAACTTTGTTCTCTTTCTCTGTCGTACAAACATGCATCCATAATAGTAAAAAAAGGGTACGAAGACTTTGCAAAGCATGTCAATGCTGTTCGTGAGCAGTACCAAATAATTTTTCTCGGTATTGAAAATGAGTGTATCTTACAATTTGTGAATACAAGAAGCATTGCAAAACTATTCTTCGGAAATCGATAGAAATCTTGAAAGGTTTCAGTACACACAACCATTTATTATTGTTTTTATCAAGCTTTTTGCAGCTCTCGAATTATAAAAATTCTTATATTCCAGTTCGTGTGTATGCATCAAGTGAAAGAACTACATATATTTATATTTCTAGATGAAAATACTTATTGCCTGTCGCAGCACAGCTTCAAAGGTGTAAGATTCTTAAATACCATTTTATGGTCCCCTGCTTTAAAATTAGTCATGTATTTACAAGTACCTGTACCAAATATCAAATTCCTGTGCCACCTTTACTGTTTGAAAGACCAAAGCCAGCATGTGTTTAACTCAGACAAACTCCTGGATCCAGAGAGCACTCATAAAATGTTCTTTTGGAATGCAAACCAGAGTGAAGTGAGAGCAGTTACCAGTACAAGATTCAATTCTTACTTAAGCATCAACAAGGGAAAGAATAGATACTCGTGTTTATGGAAGTTTCATGCATCCGCAATCAGTTCCCACATCTGTGAAGCCAACATAGCCAACATAATGGCCAGTCTTTCTCTTGCAAATTTTCACAACATTTCCCTTGGTTTATTTCTCCCAAACGAAAACATGATAAGTCCAATTATGAAAACCCATAAGCAATTTATTAATGGGCCTTTGACTAATTATCATATGGAATCAAGTGAAAGGTATTTTCACAGTTACAGCTTCGCAAAGTTCTTATATACTAGAGTTGTGTACTGTGTATCAAAAAGTTCAGTAGAGCTCTCAGCAAATCTCAAATGGTATTTACCGCTTTCACTCAACGTCTGGATTGCAATAGTATTACTTGTTCTATTGGCATCTCTAACAAAAAGTGTCAAACTTTTCTCCGTAACATTTTACTCAAAAATAGTGATAAACACAACCAGGATATTTCTAGGGCAAAGCTCGTCCCAAAAGTTTAATCAGAAATGTATATTCATCACGATGGCTTTTTCAGGATTTTTGATTACTTCTTTTTATCGTAAAATTTTAACAAGTGTTGTGACACTTTGGCCACAGCCTTGTAGATCTATTAAGGAGTTTCTGATGACCTAAAACAAAATTATTCATGAAGTTGGAACAAATGGCCTTAATAGGTACCCAGAAAAAGTATACATGCAAACCTTTAAGAATAAGGTTATTCAAAATATGCAATTAGCTTTAGCAATAGTTTTCACAAAATTGCTATTGAGAGGTACCTTCCCAAAATATATAGCCGATACTTAACAGAGCCACTCGTATTACCAATGGGAACCTTGAAGGGAATATTTAAGGTACTAATTGAAAAATACATGAATTCAATGAACTCCAGTAATTATGCTCGTTGCTATGCCATTCCAGATCCTTTAAAGGAACTTTCATCTTTCTGGATATATGCAACGATCAATAAACTTTGGCTACACAAATCTATCATGAGAATGCACGACGCCGGATTATCACTACATTGGGAAAAGAGATCAATCTGGATGTACAAATTAAGATTTGGGGCTTTCAATCCAAGCAGTGATGCAACATATATTTTGGGAAGTAACCAAATAACTTTGCTAAAAATTTCGCCTTGTGTATACGATTCGGTAGGGACTCTTTGCTTAGCTTTCATTTTGTTTCTGGCTGAAAATTACCATAAAATCTTTGCTAAAGGGAGACACATGTTGAAATATTGGAAGATACGCTTCTTCTGGAAAGCTCTTGACTTTGCTTACAAAGTGATTATAAAGTTTATTAATTGGCTTTACAGCATGTCATATCCACTTCACAACCTTTTTACATACAAGTATAAACCATCGACATCATAACCTTTATAGATTCTCGAACATACATTGAAAATACACCGTATAAATTAACGTTAAGATCTGTTAATATGAACATTAACTTAAATATAAAAATATGTAGAAACGACATCCTCCGTGGATTAATGTCACCGGATTTTGTTGTACATTTTACTTGGAAAACTTATGAACAACTAGAGTTTGCCCCTTAAATGT
>JAQIXX010002973.1:0-21704 GCA_034700605.1 Willowsia nigromaculata
AATGGTATATTGAATCATTTTGTCTGAATCAAATGGTAAATGATTCAAATGGATTTGAATCTTTTGACCGAACACGGAACGAGCCTTTTATCCTTGGAAATATTTCAAAGAAGAAGGACAGTTTTTGTTGAGAAGATAGAGAAGCTATGTAATCAACTTGATTGCATAATAACATGTAACTTTATAGGAGGAAAAACATTTTCCAAGCTTTTAGTTTACAAGAGCAACATCAAAGGCGAAAGTTGGGAGAGTATCATTAAAGGGAATTGATTCAAATTCAGTTTGTTATGGTAATCACTTAAGTAATGGGATATGTTGTCAACAAATGGAATCAAAAAGGTAGAAGTATTCAAACAGAGTGGAAATCTCGAAAATGCTTCAATTAATTATTTACCCGTATACGGAGAGATTTCTTTTAAAATTTGCACCACATATTTTCCTTGGAAAATCATTTTACAGAGAAATGTGCAAAAAATTCTAGTTCCATCAGATATTTTCGTATAATTGTCAATGTCGATGTGTGTGATAAACCTAAATTAAAGTTTGTAGACTGCCAAAATTCTGTAAATCACACTTTTTAAAATTGAGCAGAGAAACGCCAAGAAAACTTGATAAACTTGTTAAGGAGACTCCAAGGAAATAATTTTTGCTTTGAAGTAGCCCTGACTACGAATCTTTATTTCGATCATCATTAGTCATCATCACGACACATTTCGTCACTGTATAGAGCTCTTGAAAGACAACAAGTCTCAAAATTTTTTGTACAGTTGCCATTTTCAGGACAGGGAAACGCGTGGGCGAATATAGATTATATGTGCACCCTGTCCTTTAATAGATTGGAGATTGTATAGTTTGAGAAGTCTTGCAAGTGCAAACATTCTGCCAATATTTACACTCATAATAAATTTCCCTTCTCTCTAATAATATAGAATAGTGATGGATAGACAAGTCAACAAAACCGAACATACGACAAATCTCTCATAACATCTTTCACAAACAACACCTGCCGCTGTACCTGTTTCCTGTTTACTAGAGATAAATAGGAAATTGAAAAGGTGCCACAAGATATTTGATGTTGTGCAAAAAAAATTCTTGAGAATATTGATCCAGCCAGTTTACACGAGCCAGATTATTTCACTCACTGTAGCCATCCGGCTTCAACGAATCTAACATAAAATTGTACGCATGTTCAATTATCATGTTTCAAACTTTTGATTCATGAACAAAAGCAGAAAGAATAAAATTTAGAAATTTGCAAGCCACCCAATCGAGAAAGTTTTTTAAATCCTTAGAAAGCTTGCATCTTTATGGCTTCATGTTGTTTACGAGATTTAAAACAGCCTTCGGCTAAACATCTTAATGCATATGTCCTCATTTCATAACCTCTTGTAACGGATGTAAACAAAGGTAACATTACAAACCAGCCATACAAAAGTCTGCCCATGCGCCCTTACAACTGAACAAAGAGAACATCTCTACTTCCATCATTCTAAGTATCACACAGCTTATTACAAACTATTCTAGTATGTTTTTCGCTGTTGTTTGTCTCCACTTCCTACCTTCCTTTCACTCGCTTTCTCCCTTCATGTCTCTACAAGATGTAGAAGAACAGCATGTTCATCTGATTCAAACCCTTTTCCCGTTCCACTAACGAGATAACAAAAAAGGCCGGAGGTTCATTATTCATTAGAGAGATGAGATTGGGGGAAGAGTATCCTAGAGAGGAGAGAAATCTCTATGCATTACTATATATGTAATTTGAAATGAACAATTTGGCCAAAATTTAATAATACATTTTTTATTTTCTATAGTGTACTCTCATGCTTCCTGTTTGGGAGAAAGTTGGACTAATAATGGGACGTTGATGATGATGATGGGAGAGTTGGGTGCGACTAATGAAAATACTAATGACCTCGTTGTGAAGCTCATTTGGCAGAGAACGTGACATCTTCGCGATCACGCTCAACAACACAACACATAGACCAAGTGTATGTTGAGAGAAAGTGAGAAAAACGCTGCATTGTACTAGAAAAGCAAGAGAGAAAGTGGGAGAAAGCCTCTTTCTCCTGAAAATTTGAGAAACGTGAGAGTTTCAAGGTAGGAGAAACCCGGGAAAGCAAACATTCAAAGATATTTAGAGCTTTGTACTTGAAAATCTCTAAATGAATAAAAGTTGATGATGATAAGTACCTTTGAAAAAAAACAGCAACTTAGAGGAGACGAACAGAGTAAGTTTTCCTCTTGTGTGGAAATTTTCCGATGAAGAAATCAGTACACATTTTACTGGATTCATACAATATTGATATTTCCCCAACTCTAAATGATCTACCGACACGATATGAACAATTTTCACGTGCGATTCGTGAACAAGTGAAAGCAAGCAAGGTGGAAGATACTAAGTTCTTCCACAAATTGAAGGAATTTCTCTCAATATGACGTATCTCCCTAATATATCACATGATCATTTATACAGCATCCACGCAGCCAAACTCACATCTTAAGATAAAAATCTGTATCGATTTTATTTCTAGATTCGTCACAGCCGCGTAACCTTGTCAATTTTTACTTCCAAATCCTCAGTCGAACCGACTTCTATTCTTTTTCCCATGGCCTTTCTCCCTAGTTCCTGGAAAGAACAATAGAGAAAGCTGATGGGAAAGTGAGAGAATTTCTCTAGCATCATGTTAAATGCCTCATACAAAAAACTTTCCCCGAAATAAAATGTTGACAAAGATGACGGTTGACTTTAAGCTGACGTGTGAATCCTAGCAGAAAAAAAATATGAGAGGAAGCGGTGGCTCTTATCAAAGAAAGGATATATATTTTATAAAGGGGTACATACAATATTTAAGCCGCCCTTATAATTAGTGGTCTCCTTAACTTTCTCATTGCACCTTTCACCGTCATACATTTTATATGTTATGAAACGCCAGCATATCAAACTAAAAGTTTCACACTTCTAGAGAAAGTGGAGAAAGCAAAGGATCCTTGCACGATACAGAGACACAGAAGATCATTCTAATTTAACTTCATCTTCCTATCATGCGACATATTATTTAGCAGGAAATGTTTTACTGCTTATTTTACTAGGGAAAAAAGAAAAGTTTATTGCCTTTCTACAAAGCGCTGCTGCTTTTCTAGCCATTTTTAGTATTATTAGAAATGACTTCAATAGCCCAGTAGTGTAACCAGCATAACTGGTTTCATGCCATAAAATACACAACAAGTGCTGCCAGCACAGCTTTTCATGTTCCCACCATGAAAAAAGATTGAATCAGTTTTTCATGATGTTTTCATTGCATCAGCAATAAAATATTTGTCATGAGAGGAGCAAGAGCAACACATTGAATTAGAAAGCAGAAAAAGATGAAAGCTAATATATTTTTATACATTGGAATTCTTACACCACTTTTTCCATTCCGTTAGCATACTCGTGAATGTTATTCAATAGTTTACATAAAACATTGTCGACTTATGTACGGTATATTTTGCGATGTGTAATTTACTCTTGAAATTTACTCTCGATAAGTCAATATTACAGATGTAAAGTTAAAGTTGACAGCGTGTTTTCTTAGTCATCATGTAAAAGAAGTCAGGAACGCCGAATTTAGTTGAGTGTACAATCATTTGATGATATAACTGGCTGATATAAATTCTTTGTACGTTGTCCCATCTTGTTCTTTCAAGCGGGGTACATCTCAAAGAAGATGGGTTAAAGGGTATACCGTTGAGTTACGATTACAAAATGCAGCCTGTGTTTCTCTAACATTTATTAATAATCACTTGGTCTTTTTATATGCGTCATAACTTTCTACAATCATGATAAGCGCTGCTGTAGGAGTTGATAAACTTTTCGATCTTCATAAAAAATGCAAGCCAACTAGTTATGTGACCAGACCACACTCATAGAGGAGAGAACATAAGTAAGGAGACACTAGCTTGGAATTACTCTCAGGAGGGAAAGCCGCAGGATATGGGATGCACACGACATTAGCCTAAAACTCTATACTAAAAGGATTAATTCACGATTCATTGAACTCTGGCAAGGATAAAAAACAAATGGCAAATACTGCGGATGAATATTGCAGGGTTATCTCATCTGTATGTCTTTTTTGCTCGATATGAAAACGGAAGCTAGATAAATGAGTGACATCCTGTCATCCGAAAAGGAGAAATATACTTGTGTGAAGATTCACAACTGGAGATGTATATCGGGAATAGTGGCACCATCATAGATCCAACTTTCCTTTTAATCATGATCGTCAGCGGATGAGAGATGAGATATTACAAACTTTGATTACTTTTTACACCAGAGTGCGATACCATTTTTTGTCGTAAAAAAGTCTATAAAATTTCACGATGAAAGGTTGCTCACACGCTTTTTGATGAAAGATCCCTTTAATCTGGAGATAGGATGATGAGCATGAGTCATGTGAAAAAAATGAATGAGTCATAAGAACTAAAAGTGCTGATGGAAGAACAGATGGTGTACTTCTGCTGTCGTGAATATCATCACATTTGAAGAACATATAACCGTTCGATTCGGAAAGTGACTTTGGAATCACTTGTATGATATAAAAGCAGTTTTAAAAGAAGTTGTTAAACTTAAATATGTCGAGGTAATTACAGGTGAAACTTACCTATCATAAAACGAACAGTCTTATGAGTCATTTTGAGAGGGTATTCCAGCGGTCGACATATTGCGTAGTAGCGATCCACTGAGATACAACATAAATGAAGTATTGATGCTGTAAAACGAAAGAAAATGTTAAGATGCAACTTTTTAAAAATTAAAATCTGCAAATTTTTTAAAAAGATTTGATTTATTACCTGTGCAAAAGTAAACATCTAATGAGTTCCAAACCTGAAAGTCAGAAGAGAAAAGATGCATCATTGAAAGAGGGAATTTCACGACACTTAAATTTACTGGCAAAAATATGGTAATGTCAGTCATGTAGATCACTTATTCACAATGTTGGGATTCATATTTTGGGGTGTAACGAGTAGTTATAAATCCTGTATAAATACATATTCTCCATAATTTTTATTCACTTACATCACAAAGGTACCATCCCCACCGCCAAATACCTGTTGAGCAAAAAAGGGCAGATTTTTAAAAATCATATCAAAATCAATATTTTCATTAAATTTCAATTCAAAGTTTGACATATTTTTATTCAACTATGCAATATATTTTTGTCAGGTATTGATTGTCCATTTGTCCATTTGTAATATGTATCGTGTCAAGTCAGTTCCTACTCACAACAATACCAATAATCAGTTTTTCATCTTATCTAACGTAATTCAACAGTGCTTTTTTTACATCATGAGAATAGAAGATTAGCTTTGAGTAACAACACAGATTATGCAAGCGTCAGAAAACTTTTTTATGTAATCAATAAAACTCATTTCCGTACACTGATCTATATATCCCCGATATCATCAGTTTTTGCAACTACCGAGAGGAAAAGGAGAAACGCAAAACTCAAACCTCAACGAGATCTACATAATCTCCCTTCTCTGACACACATCTCTATTTTATTTGAGTTATTAGGTAGAAAAAACCAGTGGAGCTTTCTCCTAATTTTTCTAGTACTAAATTGGAAAAGGGATTGTCAAAGAGTTTGAATTCCATTTCGTCCCATCCACCCACATTCCCTTACCTATCTCCCTTCCCACTTTATTAAATACTCATCCTAATCCCTCTCAAAAAATAAAGAACCTATAGACTTCCTAGAGAAAGTAAGCTCCTCCATGTGTGTGTGTGCCACTGATCTAGAGAAAGTAGAGAGGAGAAAGCACGCCGCATGTTCCTCCCAAAAACTGTGAAGATTTAAGAGACAAGGATAGATTGGAATGTGATGCATTGGAAAAGTGGAGAAAGTAAGAGAAAGCAGGAGAACGCAATAAGTTTCACATTAGTAGGATAATAATTTTTTCCTTTAACCAAATCTTCCTCCGTATAATAAAAAAAATATACATAAGTATACGAAAAGGTATAACTTTCTCCAACTTTCTCTAGATAGACGAGCAGAGGAATGTCTTGTTTTTGAGATGAGCAGAGGCAGAAAACGTGAGTAAGTAGATTGGGAATGGTTGTGACGTTTAGCTTTTTCTCTTGTGGTGCCAGTGACAAAAAGACCTGCCTACCTACAATACAATCCCTACATCAACTGCGCAGCAAAATTTTCCCCGTGTTTTCCCCAACTATAAATCTATGCAGAGAAGATAGAGTTTGGTAAAATTTAGGTATACATGCTTATACTGGAAATTTGGCGTTGAGTATGGATCAAATATTCCGAATGAGCAGTGGCTAATGAATAATACGATATGCAAATAGTGAAACGTGTGCAGACGACAAAATTCGCAAAAATCCTCTTTCAAATATGTTTCCCCTTTGTTGAAGAGACCACATACCCACTTTACACAAACCTCTTGTATAGAAATTTCCACTAATTTATGTATGCACAAAATATTACCAGAGAATGGTGGCTTGGTAAAGTGAAAGTTGGAGAATATATAGCTGTATTAGTGGAATTTCCTTCATTATTCGTTTTACTTAAAACGTAAAACTCGTGATAACAATGAGGAGGAAAAGGCGTGTATGTTTTTATGGGGAAAATTATGATGAAATAAGCACTCTAGAGGAGACCAGACCACCAGCGCCGCTTTCACCACAGGTCGCTAAATCTTTATCATTTATTGCGTATTGTAGTTTTATGCATGGGGTTAGAGGCGCGTTTCATCTTTGTCGTTTCACTTCCGCACTCGTCGCAATATGGAGACGTAATGATTACGGCGGTTTTCGTATGTGTGATTGTGGTTGAAAATTTTCAATTTTTACTACTTTTGAGCTTATTTACCTGCACCTCTCACATAACCAAAATGTGCCTGCTCATTTATTTTGAAATAAAATGCAGCAATTTTCATAGAAACGTTATTGCACGGATGATCTTCTGAAACCTGATTTCCTCTCGCTTTAAATTACTTACTGGTGTACTTTACATAACTATATTGAATTTCTAACAAGTTATTATGCAAATATATGCATATCATCACGAAAAGATTACTTTCTCCGTATCACTTTCACCCACTCTAATTCCATATAGTGCGTACTTGAGCGCACGCTTAGCATCAATTCCCAGTACGGGGTATCATTATTATGGAAATTTTACTCAAGCTTTCACTCTGTAAGTCTTTACTCGAGTGTATACACTGTGCTGGGAAAAGTGCAGTGCAAATAGAACTACAAAAGAATACTATTCCGCTCGGGGCTTATCTTTCGGCAAACAGGTGTGTGTTTATGATTTAAAAATCAATACCGCTCAATGCCCCACTCTTTGCAGCGGCAGTCACTAGACTGTAAAATCTGGTGTGGATTTCATGTAATCTAAAAACTGAAATTCATGTTATCACATACCAGACAAGATCAGATTACGAAGGCTCAAACATTTCAAAATATCTGTCTGAAAATTCTAAGATTTTTATTTGCATTTCAGTTTTTCACCATAAATACAAACGAATAACTATTTCATCATCTGACAATAACATATTTTAAAAAAAAGAACACGTGCCTGTGAATTTATAGATTTGTCAGAAAAAACAAGAAAATATTACGTAACAAATGAAATTTTCTCTGGAAATCCACATGGGAGCTAATAATGCGCTAGCTAAACAGAAGCAGTGAGAATGCTGCCTTAAACCTGCACCAAAAGTTTGAGAATTCATTCCAAACTCGTCCATCTTCTCCTTGTAATCCGGAAAGCATAATGTTCACTTATTGAAGAAAAATCATTCTCTGCTAGTCTTGTGGTATGGTACAATAATATGTACTTACAAGATAAGAAGGATTTAAGGCGAGCAAGTTTCATCAGAGAATCAAACATGTACTTTCTTCTGCTTCTACAAAGAAAAGCAGATTCCATTTCATAGAATTAAATAACAAATTTTTGCAAAGAAAATAAATAAAGTTTCCAACTTTTTTTCTTCTAATCTTCAGATGAAAAAGCTACATCAACAAAAAATGCAAGAGAAAAAGCGAGTCACTCTTCCTTCAACTTTCTCCTTCCTCCATGTACTTTTTTGAAGTGATCAGGAAAAGTAAAAAAGACACATGAAAAAACATCTGCCTAAAAAGTATATCCAGTTATTATGTAAACATTCCCGTATAACATATACGGACATCCTGCTTTCTCCAAAGAGAAAGTATATAGCAACTAGTAGTAGCGTCCTGTGAAATAAAAGAGAAAAGCAACAAAAAAAGGATCCACAAGGGATTTTCACAGTAAAAAACAAGTTGACAGGACAACGACGCAAATACTACTATTAAGGCTTCCCTTCCTGTTTGACTTGAAAGTTTCAGACTGATGCTGGCGAAAACTAAACTCATCCTAATTTTTGATCTGTCGTTGATACATTGAATGACTGTAGTCACTACAGTTTTCGAAAACATCATTCTAAAGTTTTGTTGACTACTTGGTTCCTTATTTCATCATGGCTCATAGAACATCCGATGAAACGGAAATACAAAGGAAGACTCCATACTTTCTCTGTTTGAGGCAAGTACTTTCTCTCCAGTTCAGTATCGACTATCAATTCGAGATCAGATGCCGCCTTTCATTTTGCACACTGGCAAATGCGAACGGTTTGGAAAATATAGAAAAAAACATAATATTATAAAAACGCTACACATAAAAAAGTCATCTGTCCTTTTTTTGAAGATTATTGCCACTTGAGGAGTCCATAAAAAGGAAAATAAGTCTAAAAAAATATTATAACCTACTTATGATGAGCACGAGTAGAAACAGCGGTGCACTCACTTTATCCAAGCGAGTATCTTTTTGCGTTCTCTTAACTTTCACTTTTTACGTGTGCTTTCTCCCCCATGCAGCTGCTTTCCCTGGTGCATATAGCCAATTCAATTGCAAAAAACCTCATCTCATTTTTTACTCCCGCTTAGTTGGAATATAACCGAATAGAGGATAAATAGAGAGAAGGTTCCAAATAGTGAAAGCAACTTTCTCCGCCACCCGACAGGAAAAAAATTGCTCGCTCTGGTCCTCAAAGCGGGAAGCTACAGAGCCTGGAAAACACTTGCTTCATTTCGGGATAGAAAAATCGAAAGAAAAGTGAGGTGACTGACTTTCTCTCTCTTCTGGTGGAAAATAAAAAGAAAAAATAGAAACTCATTTTACACTAAAACTGACACGAATATATTTACCCTGCCAGAGCGAATCCGCAAAAAAGTTGGATGTCAGAGTTTCTCCCATAATTTTTCTTCTAGAACACAAGAGAGAAATATGAACGTAGCATGAAAAAGCCAAAAAAGTAACCAGAGGAAAACAACGTTCAAAAGACATGTCAAAACCCAAACTGTACTTTGAAGATAAGCATATTACGCAGTATACTAGTTAAGCTACAGTATCGTATACACTCTGGTTTGGGCTTATTTTGCTCGAGATTTTCACTGGAATATGGAAGCCTTGGGAAACTGGAATGATCTAAACTATAGTTGTCTTTTAAATGCTTGGATTCCTACCAACAAATGATTTTTATTGCTTCAGTTTGTCAACAAAATGCTTCTGGAAACTAAAAAATAGAGCGCATGTGTGATCTACAAATATTGAAATTTTATCCCCGATTTTTACATGACATGGAGTAAAACAAGTAATAAAACATTATGTGGTTAAAAAACTAACAAAAATAGTGTTGAGCAAGTGTTCAAACTCTGTATTCTCATTAGCAAACGTACGACATGATCTTCAATATATTTTACGTTGTGGCAGGTGACTTAAAATACAACTTTTCATTCAATATCCCTACTTCTAGTTTATTATTTTTTACTCTAGTAAATTTTTGGAGTAGATATTTTAGCTGCTTTCTGTAACAAATTGGGAAAAAGTAGTGGAGCTTTGTTTTTGGTAAAACTGTCCGAAACGAACCGCTACCACCACCATATGTGAGAATTGTAACACCAACTGTTGTCTTGACATGTAAAAATGTCACGTTTCAAAAATACTGAACAAAAATTGCTGGTTTTTACTCTAAAATTGAAATTAATGTTGTTTGCTTGAGTGACATTTAAAATATGAAGTATTTCTAGGTTTACGGTGTATTTTAGCCAGTGTGGACATGAGTCATGAGTTTTCCTTTAAACATTTTAGTACTTAGAGCAGCTTTGCGTAATAGATCAGTGTTTGTTGTCACATATTATTTGTGTGACAGGAGGCACAGTTGATGTATGGGGGTTTCTAGCTTTTAATGAAGATTTGTCGACTATTTTAAAATACATTTAATAAGTTCTTAAATCACTGCTAAAACATGTCATCGAGATTTTTCAAACGCCAGATTTTCAAAATATTGAAACAGTTTCCTAAAATACATCCAGTATTAAAGTTGTCACTAAAATATTACGGTAAATATCAATAAAAACGTATTTCCGTCAATACATCAAGGTAACCTTGAAGTTAGCCACATTCACGATTCCAGTTGACTTCCCAAAACTGTAAATGGCTCCATGTGCCACAGCTAATGATTTAATGATCCCACTTACTACAGCTTTCTATGCCAATTATTAGCGTAAACCATTTTCGCAATTTATATGAAAATAAATATATCAATATTTATATATTTAGTGAATATATCTCTCTTTCCGGCAGAAATGAAGCCAGGTTTCCCAGTTGCTTCATTTTTCTCTGACTTTCTGGCAAGCTATGAATTATGGGGGAGTAAGGAGAATAAAGAGTGGAGATAGGAATTAGTGGGCGAGTATTGAGAAAGAAGCGGGAGCAGTTGTTGGACCAAACCACTATATCATTTCCGCTGATGTAGTCGCCGCTCTCTTTGTTGCAGTATAAATAAATTCTGCACAAGTGTACTATTTTTCTGAGAGATTGTGGCTTTATAGTTTGTGTAGAATGCGCGTTTCCTTGAACGGTGACAACAAGGTCATCTAATAAACTAGCTTTTTAAGTTCGATGCAATGCAACAGAATGATAATGACAGTGGGAGAAGGAGAAAAAGAAAAATGTAATTTATGACTTGTCTTTCTAGCTATGTAGCTAGTCTGAATTTTAGTGCGGAGAAAGTCAGTTAGTGGAACAAATTGGGAGAGAGGAAAAAAAAATTGTGTCTTGTTGTTCGTTAGTCTGTGGTCTAATGTTCAATTAGAAGTGGAATTTTCTTTGGATAGAATAATAATACACAGTTACATACCACCATTGAGACTGAGGGCTGCATTGAAGGTCATGGCACAGAGAGCAACGAGCATGTCGGCCATTGCCAGGGAAACGTAGAAGTAATTTGTGAGGATCCGCAGCTTTCGATGTCTCATCACTGAGACGATCACCAGCATGTTCCCGATCACAGCAGCCACGATTATGCTAATGAAGATCAGACCTTTGAGGGTGAGCAGTGCCACCTGTAAACAGAAATGAAAAAAATCACGTTAATTATCATTATCACATTACGTATTAGTCATTAATAATCACAATTATCATTTTCAATGCGATATGACTTGAAGTTCTTCTCTGATCTAGTTTAATATAATCGTTCACAAGTTAAAATACATATGTTATGTCGCATTGCTAATACAAAATTCAATTTTTAGTGCAAAATCCACAAAAATTGTCATCTTGTAGAATGCAATGTCAAATGCAATTCACTACTTCCCATCCAGCATTTAATCATATAAACTTGTTAAAATAAACGCAACATATACTTTGCTATAGCTGTTCAGAAATCCACAGGGTATTCCAAGAAACCATCGAAATTTCATCAAATGAAAACCTTCACAATGAAACCACCCATTTCCAAGAACCTATCAAATGGACAAGAAACGGAAAAGTTGAGTGTACATCCAAAAGCCACAAAAACTGGGTCACAACTTATTACAGCCGAGAACATAGTATACTCTTCACTATAAAATGTCCATCTCTGAGAGTAAAATGTCACCACTACTCTACCATAATTTTTTGGCCATTGTCTTTCCATCTCAACTGCATGGATGACATACTATAGAAAAACATTTCGTGTATATATTTCATCCACCCACGCACAGAAAAAAACTGCTTCATTTTCTCTGCCTCTGACTTGACTCAAATAGTAAGTTGTGAGACAAGTGGGGAGCAAATTCTCTTCATGTGATTTGCACTTGACTTGGTGAGATGGAAATACCACTTTTTAAGGAGAATATACATGCTCAATGGTATATGGACAGGCAGTATAGACATATAAATGATGCAGGTACATTTCTTCTATGAGTCTGAAGGGGAAACCTGAAACATTCAACTTTTCTCCTTTGCTTTCTCTTGCTTTCCCCAGAAGCACACTTATTGTCACATAGAGTGTACTTGCCACTCCATAAAAACTCATTCTTTTCAATTTACTCATGCTCTGTTGCTGCTACTGCTGCGCTGCTCTCGCTCTTTTCTTCCCGAGTCAGAATACAAAAACCTTTTCGAAAGCAGCCATGTGAAATACAACAATGTATACATCAGGAGAAAGTTGACAATTTCATTTCCACTTTCTACATGACACACCGCTTTCTCTCGCTTCTGCTTTTTTCCATTCAGAATAAGAAAAAAAGGAGTCTCCGCACGCGTGTAAGCAAATATCTTAAAAATATATTATAAAATACCAAATTCCATTTGGCCCCAAATTTTTTATGGGAAACGAATATTTCATACAAAAATTTACACCGAATAAATCTATAAGCCTTACAAGTACTCAAACATTTCTATTATTCAGTCAGTCCCACAAAAATCTCTCTTTGTTCGTTTCACTCTAGAATATTTGGAATTTAAGAAACAAAAAATCTGCCCTTGACCGGGCACCTATTCAATTCAATTTTTTTTGGAATGTCCAGTAAAACTAATAACATCTATACAGTGATTGTTATGCAAGCTAAATTTAACCTTAGATATGTTTGAAGAAAGCCTTGCATTTTTTTGTGTTATCTAAGCCTTCATATTACCATGAAGAAACGTCCTATAGATTTTCTTTGAGAAAAGGATCAACTCAATTCTGCATTTCTCTGTTTAGTCAGAGTGAAAGGATAAAATCAGAAAGAGAATGGAGCATTTCTGATAAAAACTCTTTTTAGCTAATCATTTCCGGTATTCGTTCCAAGTTCCAACATGAATTTCCACTTTACTCTGATCTACGGAGTCGTAATAAGTTGGAGAAAAATTCAGCTTTTTCCAAGCTTTTTTCTTGTCGATGTCACCTGCTCGTCAGCAGTCCGTGCTTTGAATATAGATATATTTTCCTTTGCAAGTTCAAAAATCTTCCTGTTGTGATTTTTTCGTAGGTAAGTACCATTTCTCTATGCTTATTATATATTACGCAAGATCTCAGGTAGCTTTCTCCAGCAGAAAGAACCCAAGTAGTCGTTTTTGTGAAAACTCTCGACGGTTTTTCAAGAGATGTAGGAAAAGCAGATGAAAGGGAGAAAGCGCTCGTTTCAAGCTACATCATCACATCACCGGTAATCAACTTGTCAAATGGTCTATTTTGCATTCGAGTACTTACGAATCCAAAAAAACTCGACTTTTACAGAGTCCCTTTCCTACAAAAAAAAGAGACAAATATCCATCTCTCGCTAGAAAAGGTTGTAAATACAATTTATAAAGAGAAAGTAGATATGCACAGAGTGTATGCATACCTTTTGCTAGCAATACATGCTCGATGCAGAAAACGAAAATGGAGAAAAAAATCGGAAATCTTTTCATCGAAGCAGAGAAAAGAGACGCACGAAATTTCTTTCATAAAAATTGTAAAAACGAAGATGAAGGGGAACCATCTGACTTTAAATTTACATCGAAAATTACTCATCGTCTATTTCGGAATGTGACTTCGGAAAATTCAACCTATGCGAGTATTTAACTTTCGATGGTTTGGTACCATCCCATGTTTTAAGATATGCATTTTGTGTACATTTAAAGTCTACGATGTGGTTACCGTAATGCTTTTTTTCAATGCATGTACCAATTTTAAGAGAAAATACTTTCTCTTTTTTTATTCGACTGTTGGCAACAGACTCAGTGGGGGATCCCTATTCACCAGCAGTACCTTTCCTTTCAACACAAAAAACACGGAAAACATAAAGAATTTATATTATGACAACTCAGCCAGCCTTAACCGACCCCACCGAAAAAACCAAAAAATCGATCAACTCCAGATGTGATGGAGAAAGTAAAAATAGAGAACATCAGTTTTTACATTTTATGTATAGATATACATATTTGTGTACTTAAATACGAAAAAATGATGAGTCTTGATGATGATCACTGCATACTTACAGATGAATAGGAAAAGAGAAAGTTGGAGAAAGTAAAAAAATATATGTATGATATGATTGCCAAAGGGAATTGAATAAATGCAGTGTCATCAGCATCATCTGCCATTATGGTCACATAACATGGCATGCTTTCTCCATTTTATTTTGCTGCTTCTGCGAGATTTTAAAAGTAGCTTAGTTTGTATTTTCGTTCTGAATGTACCTTTCCTTTCGGTTTCTTACTTTCTCCAGATTTTTCTTCATCATGCTTCGTCCATGTGACTCTTGGCAGATAATGGGGATGCATACTACCAATGTATAAGCGTAGCAGGAAGAGAACAAAGCCACCACAGCAATTTTCTGGAGAAAGCTGAAGGAAATTTTTGTAGCTTTCCTAGGAGAAAGGTTGAACATTATTATTGGTAGAAAGAATCCTTACAAGAAAACAGACAAAAAGTGAAAGTAGAAAGGATGGGAAAAAATTGTATTAAAATTGGGAAAACTAATAAAATCACGGAGAAAGCAAAGAAGATCAGATTTTAGCTTTCATACTTGCCAATCATAACAATAAGGAAAAGTCTAATAAATAGGATATTTTTTCTGAATCAAAAGATTCAATTGATTTTCCACAAAAAATTACGTTGCATCTTTTTCAATACAAGTAATTTCTTTTGGCTTTCTCTGAGATGTGACAACCATAATAATTATTAAATATTAATTGCCTAATTTTAAAGTATGGTTGGTCAAAATTGGAGAAAGTTTATAACAGTAAAAAACAGCTTAATAAATTTGCAAAAAATAAGTCTTGCCACGCCCCACACACGCATACGGAGAAAGTACTAAAAGAAAGCTAACAAGATGAAGAGAAAGGAGACAAGAATAGCAATAAAATGATGCGGGTGAAGATTCTGTAGAAGGAGCTTTTCCACTTTCACCGAACACAAACCCAAGATTTTTGGTTGTTGAGTGTTGAGGAGTATGGTGGAGCTGTGGAAATGGATGATAATGAAGAAGATGGCATTTCCTTTCTCGCAGCGTGAAGAAAGCGCACAGCTATTCGTGTGGAATTATAATAAGTAAAGTATGAAAAAGATCAAGAAAATGACAAAAGGTGGTTGTAGATATGGTGGTATGTTATTATGTGGAAGTAGTAAAGTGAAAGTATTAGCGCGGATGGTGAAAGTGGTAATGTTCGGTGGCTTGCTGTTCAGAATAAAATGATCATGATGATAGTGTCTAGGAACAAAAAAATGACGAAGGCACAATAAAAAAATTCTGCCTTTGCAGAAAAAACACGTTCCACGAGCACTATTCCTTCTTTTCATTTATCCTCAAACTGGTATTTTTTCATTTGATGAGGACTCTACTGGCTAGTCTAGTCATCTACATCAGCAGCAATATTATTGCAAGGTACAGCACTTTCTCTATTATTGCTTTCTCCTTTGCCTCTCATATATCCTTACGTAACTACACTTTATTCATTTATTATAGAAAAGAGAAAAAACACAAAGAAAAAGCGGCTTTCATAAATATATGGAAAAAGTTGCTGCTAAAGTACTTTCTCTCTTTTGTCTTCAGCATGATAAAAACTTTAATGAACACGATAATTATAAAATGGGCGAGTCAGTTCCATCCGGTGAAAGTTTCTCTGCTTTCTCCAACTGAGATCAACGTGGCCATCTAAGAATAGTATTATTATCTAAAAATTGAATATATAGAATGCGTATATTCACAGGAGAGGTGTACCGATAATGATAATTACGCTTTTTCCTATTATGCTTTCATTCTAATGATGGTCCACTCGCTCGTGCATCCGAGTATATAATCATCATAGAAGAGTTAATGGTACAAATAATATATTTTTTTTCTATTTGGATCACGTTGACCTTACCATGTCATGCATGGTGAAAATCATCATGATAGAAAATGACTCTCTAGAAAGTAATCACCGAATACCTTGTGCTAATAAAGTGGTCCTTTGGGAATGCATAAAAACATATCATTATGAAGAGAAAGCAGGGGAAACCAAACGTTTCAAAAGAGACGATAACAACTGTTTGTACAAACTAATAAAATGAATGTTCGGATGGGTGGGCGGATGAAACCGCAGCAAAAATGGAGAGATTTCGAACAAACAGAGAAAAAACAAGTCTATTGGGATTCGACATGAAAATCCGTCCAAGTATCATTTTACCTGGAAAACATGTATCTACAAACAGGTGAATAAAATACACACGTGGTGAAAGTAATAAGCATTTCATCATAATATGCTGCAATGCCTTTCATTTCAAGTCGTCCTTGAACTGTACAATTCATGCCCTCAAAATCAATGTCCAGATGTTTTCAGTTTCACCTTTCACCTTTGTGCTTTCACCTATATTATAATGCATACCACTATTAATTAAAACTAATGGAGCTGTTGAGAACACATTGACTACTTTAGTGGCATAATGCTCTCAAAATTCAGTTTACTATTATCATTATCACTTTCACAAATGCTCTTTCTTTTCACTGAAACTTTTCAACTAAAAACTTTCATCAAATTCAAAGTATATGCTGTACTTAATCAAATTTTTGTTTTTATTTTATTGCATGTTTTGTAGTATCGGCTCCTAGAAAAAAATGCCATTTTTTTTGCTTTTATTTCGCTTTCACTCGTGCAAAACTACAAATTGATATTACACGTTTTTTTCGGCCGCCTGCCACCGAATTCTGGTATCAAAGGAGGAGCGCCCACTAGCATGAAATGTGTGACTGCATAAAAGATACACACGCGATAAGAGTAAATATGTATGCTTTTATATTTTGAAAATATAAATTTACAATTTTTTTTTCTCTCTCCCTCCCCAAGCTACACATTTTTCAGAGTAGTCAGCAACCACTCCATTAAAATTCATATGCATTGCGAGGTCGCGTGTTAGAGAGACATGCCCACATGAAAACTTGATTGTATTGATTTTTCTTCATTCAGAGTTCGGCTTTCTCTCTTGCTATTTATTAATTCAATGGAAACATGCTTCTAAATACTTTTAGCATTTAAACAACGCTTCACAACGAAAGCAAGTATTGAAGTAGCATTAAAAATAGTTTGTGTTGTTTTCTTCGCAAATAGTAATTGGAAAGAGAAAAGAGGATTTTCATCCTTGTAGTACTTTTTTGGCACTGGAATCACAACTAGTATGTACAAAAGGGACTAGTGGTTTGGTTACGTAAGATTTCATTTGTGGATGAGTGCTCACTCACTCGGAGAAATTAAATGGCTTTCCCTGTTGCAACTAAGCCAGTTGTAAATATAAGTGGTATACTTTCACCAACCAGAAATCAGCATCATCAGCAATGCTAAATGGTGCAGTAGCGGAATTAGCGAAAAGGGAAGGGAAAGCAGGACAGGGTCAAATCCCAGAGAGAAAGGGTCTATGTACCTAAACAGGAGTGCACATAAAACAGTGTGAGTGCAGAGCAAGCACAATGGGAAAGATGATCACAAAAATAACCATAATGTATAGTAAATGAATGAGGAGCATGGATTATGGAAAACATTACATTTATGAGTGGTGCATACACATAACTCCTCGAATTTAAATATTTTTTTAAGAAGCTCATGGTCGACATTTTCGGTGGTATTGTTTCATCACTTGTTTTAGTTACGATGACTTTTATTTCTCCACTTTCTCTTGAGAGAAATGTTTAGTAAACCGCATTATGTTTATTTTTTCATTTTTTAGGACTTTCTCATCCTTTATTTGCAGCGAACAAATATTATCATCTTCATAGCAGTAGGTATCTCTTTGCTTTCTCCATTTTTTGGCAAACATCTCTAGAAAGTGCTGTCGAATCTAGTGCTGCTTGCTAGAGCAGACAAGAAAGCGATGCCAACATTCCCAGGCCTTTTTTAAGCAGTAGATCAGTACCTCTGTGCTGTCTCCTCCTCTGTTGAATGCGGATGTTTCGTTTGCTGAATCGAAAAAGGTTTTCTCTTCCAAATAATAATAATATGGAGATGGAGAAAGTTTTTTTCGCTCCCATTTTATTTCCTTGTCTCCATTCCTTTTTGGCAGAGTAACAAATAAAAGAAAGTTTCTGCTTTCTCCATCCATAAAAAATTCTCTATTCAGAGGAGAGAAAGTATAAACTGTATTTACGTGTTTTTGTATGATTGCCATTGTGATAGTGTGCGAGGAAAAGGAGGAAATGAGATGACAATGAGGATACAAATTTTTTTCCTCAGGCTGGAGTCCCTTGGGTATTCATTTGGGTAACAATTTTATTTTTTCTCTCGCTTTAAAATACATTCCCTGATTTTATGCACATACATGAAGAAAAAATAATTAACTTTGCTCTTGATTTTCAAACAAGAAATCCTGTCAAGGCCGTCTAAAAATAAGTTTTTATTGGTTTTTTACTATTTGCATTTGGAAAAGAGATGGGATCAAGAGATACAAAAATGTGAAGCTTGTATTTATGCTCAGTTCAAGTTCATTTGTATTCCATGTATCCAAAAACGCGCGGTATGTCCCCTGGGCATAAAAACAAATAAAACCACAGTATCCATTTGTTTTTCCTTGTGTCCATTTTGGGTTGCATTTGAACCATCTGATTTTAAAAATTTGCACCCAAACTTTATTCAGCGACTGACTTGAAACGCAAAGTATATATTTTGATGCAAGTTTTGAGTTAAATCAGTTCTGCTTTCTCCCTGCTGACTCGTGTCGTTTGTTTTAGTTGCCATCATCCATTTTCTGAGTAATCCAATTAATGACAATTTTTATTACTACTCCCATTACACCATTTTATTGTTGTAGATTTCCCCTAATGAATGTCGAGTACACATATTATGTGAATGTGAATGTCGAGCTTTGCCCTACATTTGCCTCCATACTTTATTAGCATGCTCTGCTCTTTTGCTACTGCAGTTTTTCTCTTGTATAAGTGCTGATAAACAAAAAGTTCACATTTCCGGTTTTATCGACCATGCATACCAGCAGCGGATTATGCTGTTGGAAAACGAGCACTTGAAAAATTTGGACACGTGGAGCAAGCAATAAAAAGTGTGGAATGGAGTAAGAGCAGCGGGGAGAGATGTTGACGAGGATGATGATTAGATGATAAGGAAACAGAGGAAGTGGAAAAGGTTAAGCGAAAACCACCATGACCACTACGTACACTGAAACATTGAAACATTCTTACGGATCGGTAGACTGAATGTACACATAGTGAAAGTACTGCGTTATATGATGATGAATCTTACAGAACCAGATATAACCTGCTCTATACTGAAATTCAAATCCTGCATAAATGAAAATGCCACGACGTCCGACTACACAACTAAATTTTATGCTGGCTACTTTTTATGACTGCGCAAACACAAGAGTTGCTGGTATCTCACCTTTCCATACAAACCATTAACATTTCTCTTTGATATTGCCATGGCCATATACCACCTACAAAGAAGGGAATGGGAATGGTCAAGAAAGGGGAAACTTTGTATGAAGCGGTCAACATGATTTTGGTATGTATACAGGGATTTTCAGCTTTAAAAGCAGAATGAAATTAGATGAATTAGATATAAAATTTGTAATGATTGTTTATAAAAGTAATTTGCTACTCTGACTTTGCTAATTAAAATTGTGAAAATTTAATTTTAAAATTTTGACCAAGATTAATATTTGTGTATTTGCAATTCAAATTAAAGTTTTGTCTCTTACAATTCATTTTTGAAAGAGTTTCTTTGATATTTCCGTAAGATCACAAGAAAACTTGAAAATTATTCTAGAGCCAAGGAAAAACTTTTTAATGAAATTTGTTCATTTGTCAAGTTGCGGAACAAGTAATACATCAAAACATGAGTGCATTTTTTATTGAAATGTTAAAGGTGGTGGTGTCTGTATCCATCCTACATCCATCTTTTCCGATGGTGTCAATAAACAGCCAAGTTTTATTTTGAGCATGTAACACAATTCTGAAAGTTTGGACATTGTACACTCTACTTATTTGCACATTTACAATCTCTCTTTTCAGTCGTGCTTCTCAAAATAAAAAGGCAATATGGATTGCACTACGGAAGAGAGAGGAATCCAATCAAAATCGAATCGAATTCCAAGTTCGGAGAAAGTTTCAAAGGCGGAGAGTGTCTTCGTGACTGGAAAATAAAATATGTAACCGTCCACCGTATTGTACATTCCTTTACACATGATTTTTCAGCTAAAATCTCTCGCCAGGAAAGCAAGTAAAAATATTCCTAAAAAAAGCAGCACGACTCAAAATAACGTGAATACAAAGCCTTCGTACATTTTATTTCTCTCGCCCACGCAGCTCAACAATGCTCAAATATATTTTCAGGAAGGAAGTGACATGACGATACACGAATGTCGCTTGCATTGAATGGGATTTTAACAAGATATTAGAGTATTTTTCACTTTTCACTGGATATCTTTTTGGGTTATCTTAAAAAACCTTCTTTTACTCTTCCTGTTTCTTAGTATTCCATATTGAGATTAAATTTGATTGGGATTTTCAAATCTTGTCATCTCTTTGAGAAAAGAAAGAAAAATAGTTTTTTGTTACCTTTGATTTTCAGGAGAAAAAATGTTTCATTCATTACCAGAAGCGAGAGAAAGGGATAGGTGCTCATTCCCAAAAAATATGACAATACTTTCCCTTCCGGTGAAAGTGTAGAGAAAGTTATATGTTTCAAAAAAGTTTCCCCGGTTTATTAAAGGAAATACATGCCATCATTATTATCTTCGCGTTGTTATTTGTGAGGGTGTACGTATACTCAATAAAAATGTATCTTACGTTCCCTTCATTTCTCTCAATCTTTTCCCTGACAAAAAAGTTTCATTTAAAAACTTTGATTGAACTACGACTAGACCATCATGTAATCTAACTTTGTCCGCCGGCCGAAAAAGAAAACCACACACTCTAACAATGAGAAAGTATATCACATTACAGGAGCGAAAAAAAAAAAACTTTCCCTTTTTGTACCAAAAAAGAGTTAATTCTCAATCTAAAATATACAAAAGGAAAAGACACGAAACTAAAATAAACTTTCTTCGCTTTCCCCACATAACAATAGTTCATGCGCCAGTGGTAGTGTCTCCGCTTGTAGGATAATTATATACATATATGTCTATATAGCAAATAATATACTTTCCCTGCTTTCTCCGTCAACAGCAACAAACAACCGAAAAAAAACTTTGAAGGACCAAACGTGGTTACCGCAGCAGCAGTAATCATGCTGATGATGATGGAAAGAGATGGTTTGTCGGATTTCCCTATATTTTTGCATAGTGCTTTCTCCAATAGCATATTATAGTAATGCCACCAGCAACTGGAGTGCTGGAGAACCACTCCTTTTTAAACTGTTTAGCAGAAACTTTTTTTTTCTCTATGAAAACTTGTGTGTCTCTGACACAAGGAGAAAAGT
>JAQIXX010002974.1:0-21703 GCA_034700605.1 Willowsia nigromaculata
CGACACACAGCTGAGTGCATACGCCACCCAGCTTTTTTCACCCGACCCTCTACTGCATTAACAGAATGAAAGACGGGTAATACTGTGTAAACAGCTGTGTGCCGGAGCCCGGTCGAATTATCCCTATATAAAACGTAGGCAAGTGATGGGAAGCCGCGGCACTGGCCACACCACAAACAATTTTATTTGGTGTAAGTTTCAATTGTTCCTAATCGACTGTCACTTTGTACGAAAATTTGACTTTCAAATTGTAAGTTTACCTTAATCCGCACTTTCTATTTAACTGGGAACTGATGCATACATAAATAATTTAGATTTGCATAGATGACTATGGATATTTGGAGGATGTGATATGATAGTGTTTGGGGTATGGAAGGGATTTTTGAATGATGCAATTTACTCAGATTTCACTAAAAGTGACTTTCATGGGGATGCTTATGCATTATTGAGTAGGTTTTATACGTTTGCCCATTATCTGCTTTCATGGCACACTACCCAAAGTACATGACCATTTGCATGCATGATTTATTTGGAACTTTTGTACGCGTAGGAGATTTTTTGCATATCACTTTAAGAGCGTCATTAAAAAACCAGTCGCGTTTTAGCTAAAGACGGTACTCACTGTCCTTGTTTGCAAAGCTTTGATGTGCGCTTTGAAGGAGAAAGCTGAGCAGTACGTTTTGAATGCTGGACAAATATTGGGGTCCTAGGAACAAAGAGAAACTGAAGGGCTGTAAAGAGCAAGAAATTGGACAATTTTGAAAAAAAAAATTGACATATTTTCAACTTTTTGTCCTTTACAAATCTTTTGGGCAACATTTGGTTTTGGTTTTGAAATAGTCATTTTACGTATCGCTTATACATTTTTTATTTTCTCAAAAAAGCAACTCTCAAAAACTTACCACGAAAACCAGGCAAATGTTGTCGTCGATTCTCAAACATATACAGAGAATGAAAGCAAAAAGAGTATTTTTCATTCTGAAAAGTGAAAACACTTACTCACCGCTTGCTGGCTTGCCTCTTCCGGCCATTACCTTCAAGTACAGGTTTTGGGGCTTTCAACTTGTTTCCGGCAAGCAGCACAAAACATTCTGAAAGAGATTTATTCTCACCTGAAATAATAGATTTTAGCTGGCAAATGAGTGATTTTAAGAAAAGTCACTTCCTTTATGTATTGGTCTTACTCAAGCTCTAGAACCTTAAGAAATCTTTCTCACGGACAACGTAAAAATGTTACAATACAAATCTATCACGCAAAGGCTGATTTTTTACATTTCTCATCTTAAAAACACTTATGCTTCTAAAATTTCAGATAATAAAATTTTCAAAAGCTGTTTTTGTTGGATACCACATCGTACTAACGATTTAAGTCAGAAAAATCAAATGTTTGAAAAAATCATACTCGCCAATGACTCATATTTTTATTGATTGTGAAATTATATATTTCTCTTATGACGAAATCATAAAAAACTACAAAGATTGGAGTCAGGACCCTTTGTAAGAATCACCACTTGTTCCTTGGTATAAGTGTAGAATCTTTTATTTGCGAAATACACTTAAAACATGAATTTATACGTATGTTCAAGAAATACAAATCTTGGCATGTATTCAAATCCTGAACAACTTGCATGTCAAATGCACAATACTTTGCGTGTCAGGCAGGTATTTACAAAGGTGCAGATACTCTAGTAACGTTAAATACTTATCTTGTATTCATGTTTGTTCTTTCTTTTCAATTGCTGGAGCTTCTGCCGTTTGGATAAAAGGTATGTATTAGCTACCACCTACAAGACATATCATTGTGATTGATTGGCTGGAAATAAATTTTTTGCTCTTGCATTCATTCTTAAAGGAAAGACACAAATTACTGTTGCTCATGAAATTCTGAGAATCACCATTTTGTACAGATATACAGATTTTATTTTTCTGCGGAACCTTCTGACTGAAATTTTTGAGACTGATTTGTTTTGATTTTTAAATTGAGATCAACATTAGTTTATAGATTCCAAAGTAAACCCTATTGATTGAATCCTGGTAGTAATAAAATTAGTGAGAGGTCACAACGACAAATTGTCATTCAGCTCTTTTTATATACCAAATTCAATGTTTTTTCCAAACCAAAGCCGTGATTTTGTGGTTTTGCAGGTTTCCGTCAAAAGCAATTTCTCGGTATGCGTGACATTTTGAGGTAGGGTACAAGAAATGTATTAGAATAAAAATCTATCATGATATCTTGAACAACTTTTAGTCACGAACGAACTTCCTGCTGCTTCTACAATACCTTGTGATACACCATTCGATTTGTTGACTTTATTATTGCCAGTATACTGTACGTCGCTTGAATTTCAACTTCATATAATGTACAGTACATTTTTGTGAAGATGCTTCCGAAACTGCACAAAACATGCCAGCTGGCAACAAAAATGTTCCTGTGTCAATGAAAAAATGGCTAGAATGACTCGAAAACTATTAAGGCATTGCAACACATTTTGTAAACCGTAAATGGCAAAGAGAAGATATAAATTAGCAATTGGTTTACCAATTCATATGAACATAACAAAATAAAAAATGAAAATGTTTAATAGAAAGTGAAGAGCATTGTTTTTACCATTTGACTTTCTTTGTAGTATTTAAATAGCAAATATACTGGAAACACAAATACAGAAGCATTATTTTTAAAAGTTTATTACAAAAACCGAAGGAAACTTTCACTCAAATAATGTGAAGCGACTCAACTTTAGGAACGCAATAGACTGTAAATATTGAAAGCATATGCATTTTGCATTTGAGACTACAATTTCCTCAAGAAAGGCGTAGTAGGAATTTTTCTACGAATGCTGAATACTCATGAGACATGAGACATTCTCGCTTGCTCCTCAGAGTAAGAATAACTTGTTTTATATGGACCCGGAGCTTGGCTACATTTTTCAAGAAAACCACTACACGAAAAAATCTGAAAAATAAATTGGGTGAAAGTTTCCTTCAAAAATAAAAGTAAGGATGTTAGAGATCCTCTGCTGCCTGCAGTGCGAGCACCATGAAAACATATTCTAGTAAAAAGAGAAAAACATGTGAGTGTAGTCCATTTTGTACTTGCTTAGATGAGTCAAAACTTGAATAATTTAAGAAAAGACTGGCAAAAATTAACGCACTGAATATTCATTTTTAAGAAAACAATAAATTCTTCATTCTTTTCACCATAAATATATTTTCAAACTTTCCTCATATTATTAGTAGCAATTCCAGGAACCCAAACTTAAGCAACTTTTCTATAAAAACTTGTACGTGAAGTTTTGGTGCAGTATAAGAGGCTTGAGAAAATGAATTGGGGTTTAACAACATTATCAATCGATATCTAAAATATTGACTACGTCAATCAACTTTACACAGCACGCTGAGTTTGTGTACGTGGTACATAAATTACACATCCATTTTATAAATTTAACATTCCACTCCACAAATTAGTAAGAAATCTCAAGGAAATCCGCACTTAGTGATCTAAGCAGAAGCGAAAAATAGCAAGATGCTTGGTACAACTTTTCCTCTTGTATCTTTCAAGTTACTCCATACACTTAAGAAATAACACTGGTGCGCTTATTCATTTTGTTCAAGTAAAAAGTATCCACATGCATCTTCAAGTCCTCACTTGACGCAAGATGTATGTTTGAACAGCAGGACATTTCCACATGATGAAAACAGTCACTGGAATTAATCTTATCAACAAGGGTACATATAGTACCACAAATTGGAAGAAAAGTAATTCGAGATACGTTGTTGGAGGAAAAAAGTTTGGAAAAACAACTGATGTCTTGTCAAGTTTTCAATGAACAAAACCCTAGGATAATGGAAACTAATCATGCTTAATAGTCCTTAAGATAATAGACTGGTAAGCATTGAATAGCTTGTAATTTGATCACTAATCCAACATAAAAACAAACTTATGCTGGAAAAAGTTTCAGCTCTGTAATCCTTCGTTGTATTGTGTCAAAAGTTCTGAGGTAACTTACTAAAACACCCTTAGTAACTTCCCACTTTCTCTTTTTTTGGATGAACGTATTTTGTTCTCTACTGAGCACATCATCTTGTCAATTTGTGAATTATATGTATGTACTTAACTATGATTATAAGGCACAACGCCAGAATATTATTTACTTTTCTTCACAAAACTACACAATCTTTGTAATCGACATTTTTCTTAAGCAGATCTTTCAAATGGGATTCCAAGGAAGAATATTTGCATAGTTTTTCGTTGTTAAGGACCACCTGCGAAATAAAGACACTAAATTATTCATGTATCTGCTTGATGAAACAATCGACAGGGAAAATCTGAAGTAAGGAAAGCAAATCTGCTGAAGACAATAGAAAACTGGGAAAGTTTATGATAAATTATTTCTCCGCACAGGTATCCAGTTTTCTGAGAATCGAGTGATAAAGCACAACTGCTAAATCTACAAAAATAGAATATGCTCCTTCAACTCTACCTGATTCTCAGAAATATGAATATACCAATGTAAAATTTAATAAACCAAAACGCTAAATAATAAAATCCCATGAAGCGACTCCTCCCGCATTTTCATCTCGGAATTCTGGGACTACGTTTTGTAATATCTGCAGCGTGATAAATAATAAAGGATACATTGCTTGCTTTTTAATTCACCATTTTATGGGAGACACTATAACCACCAGCAACACAAGTCGACGAAAGAAGAGATTAAATTCTGGATGAAACAATCGCATGGATAACAATATTTAATATTTTTTTACAGTATGAGCATTGAGGGCAGTGCTTGAATATGATTAAACTTCATTGATAGCTCAATTAAGAACAACTGCGTTCATCTCAGAAATGTACATGCCTGATGCCTCAATCCTTATCAGTGACATATCAAATTTCTCACATGAATTCATACGAAGTTTGGATGAATGTAATTGATTTGGCCTTGTGACCACCAACTTTTATCCAGAGTTTTTTGTCCAGATATTGACCTCTGTCATCAGAGCTATTTGGCTACTCAAGTTATTCGTTTATATTTTTGAAATGCTTTGTTGCATGATTTGCATGACAACTGGTGCCACAATTCTTTCAACAGAAATCATCGCATTAGCGACAATAGTCAAATGCTTGAAAACTATAAAGTAATTCGAACGAAACAAATTATTTTACAAATATATACCAAGTTTAAAAAATATGTGTATATTATTATAAATTTCCAGACATGTCAACAAACACATGTTCCTATCTTTAAACGGGAGACTTGGGCTCACTCAATTTTATCTGAAGGTACAATTGTACGCGCAGCTCACAAATCAGACATTCCAACCGGCAATCCCTTTGCTACAAATAAGTGGCGCGGGATGGTTAATTACCTGTTTGTACAGCATTATCCAGTATCGACCTGAATTACCGGGTATAATAAATTTCCTTGTTATTTCATTCGGGATTGTAATGGTGGTTGTTATAGGAAGTTTGATTGACTCTGCCAGTCAAAATATTGCCATTTCCAATAAAATTATACGAACTTGGAAGACAGCACGGAGTGATAACAGCAGCAAGAAGCATGGGAATATCCAGAGAATCATTAATCCCAGTAAATTATTCAGATTTACTCAGGACCTTTTCATGTCGTTACGAGGGATAGACCTGCAGTATAACTAAGATTTTGTTTACAGAGAACTTTTTTCTTTGTTGTAAGAGCGAGAACGGAGCAAGCCAAAATAAGTTTTGCTTTAGCAAATGTAATTGTAAATCCAAATTTTGTTTTATGCGACAGCTAGCAGAAATTCTATATGATTTTAAGAGCATACAAGCGAGTGCAGAAGTCCGAAGTCATCAAATAGGATCGTAAGAATTAAAGGAGAACATTTATTGAAGATGGTATTAATTTCCTTTCTTTCACTACCGCATCGTGCTCCTCTTCACCAGGAAGCTTCCTTTCGATGCAGGCATTATTCCAAATTTATGATTATGAGCTTCAACAAAATGCCTTGTACGATCACCTTTGAAGGGGCAAAAAATTGCAGTGCCATTACCGCTCCTCCTGGCATTAGAAAATCTTGGCTGGAGCATGCTTTCTAATTAATACTTAATTATATAGCCAATTTTATTGTACATCCTACAAAAATAATATTTCTTTACAAGTAATAGGGGAATATAATGCTGTAAAACCAAATAATAAAATAAATTGTAGAAATAAAAACAACCCTAAACAGTAACTCAAAAAAGGCATTTAAAAGTACGTTGGTGTAACTGAGTTTTTATGCAATCTCAAAAACATCGGTTGGAGTTCCACTTTTGGTACAAATTTAAAGAAAGTGACATATCGCGCTACACTGGTCTGCTATGTTTCACAAATTTGTGTAGGATATTTTCGGATGAAAGGAAGATAAGAGAGTAGATAAAATTGCAGGGTAAAGGAAAATACATATTTCATGACCTATGAGCTGACTGTTCATTCATTTTTCAGAAAAGCATGACCGTGGTAAAGGCAATTTATCAATGCTTTTGTATAAAATATTTTATGTTTTATATCTGGGATAAAGCAATAAACATGAAGAAAACCTGCAAATGCTGGAATTTGTTCTTGGTCTCAGAAATCAGAAAAAGGAGTCGAGGAGAAAGTCATAAAGTCATATTTTTATCTGCCATATTCTTGTTTTATTTTTTTGACGTTAACAAATGAGAGAAAAGGGCACATAAAAACTAATATAAAGCGTACATATCCGGTAACACTTTTATTTCTCGTCTTGTAAAAATCGCACTAAGTAGAATCGCATTGCAGACTAATCACCAACTTAATGACGCAGAGGATAAACCTTATTTCACGTTTTTTGATAGCTTTTGGAACAAAACTTTCACTTTCTATGTTCAAAATGAATCGTGTGGATTTGCAATTTGTACAAAATAAAGGCTTTTACCATCAACTCTAAAGCCCAATTGGTTACGTTAACATTTTGAGGAAATATGTGAAGAGAAAAAGTAGGATTGCTGGAAAGTGTCGTCGTGTGAACTACTTGAATACTTCACCAATAAAATATTCATTGTCACTCCCTCCGTCTTCCATTATCCTGGGATTGCGGTCGAGCACTTTATCATTTCTCTTGTGAGATAACGAAGACATTTATTTCTCTCCACGACGACATACGTTGAGCTCTTGCTGTTCAGATGAGAGCCACATAAAATATTCCTGATGCTTTTGCTGTTTCAGATTCTTCTTCCCTAGTTTCTGTGGTTTTCACATGAATGTTTGCAGAGGTTCTTGGTGGACAGCTTTTACGCCATGACTTCATAATAGTCTAGATGTATATTTTATCAACATTTTTTGTTCACTCATTGCAAGTTAAAGCAGCAACGTGTTTCTATTGTTTTATGTATGTTTTGTGATCATGTTTAGTAGCTTCTGAGAATTTTAAGACTGGCTTGATTGAATTTTTTAAATATTTGACAAAAAATTAATCCTCTGATTCGTTGACCAAAATTTTGGAGTTAGCATTTATATGTGATTTACATGCTAGTGTTATTAGTTTTGCAAAACATAGAAACAACGTCTAACCTTATATTATTACTTTAGTAAAAATTTCTGAATTTACAGAACACAATTTTCTGAATAAAATAATAACTATATGTTGCATTAAACATAAAAAAATCCCTTCATTCGAGTTTGTTCAAACATTAATGGCTTCGTGTCAGGTTGAGTTGCTGCTCTTACGTAATTCAATTTATTCAACACAGTAGGCAATAAAAGTTTGTGAAGACATCACTCACAATATTGGCACCTTTATGATGCTATATGCAATAGGTATCTCAAGTTGTCGGAGGAGATTCAGACATAGTTTCCTGTAATGGCTGTCATTAAATAGATTTTCTTTTGCATCGTTCACACCCTTCTCATTTCCGCTCCTTTCACTTTTATTCTCCAAATTTAGGTGACTACTTCTACCTTCCACGAGACATTACTGATGATTTAGAAAGCACGGCTGTTAACGAGAATGCTTTTCATGGTGAACTTTTATAGAAATCGGTCTTTTATTTGAAAGAATCATTGCTGGCTGTTAAATCAATAGAGAAAATCAATAAAATAAGAATATTAACGCTATTTACTTTTGTCTGGACCTCTACAAATTTTTTGACAATCAATTATTCACCAGACTTAAACTAAGAAAAAGGTTTCTCATCAATATCAAAGCTTGTTTGTTGTTTGATTACATATAATGGTTCTCTACCTTAACTCTTGGTTAAGCTACAACTTAGTAAGTTTCAGAAGAACTTTTTTCTAGACAATCGAGTGGACCTGACCCAGACCAAAAATTTATGCTTCCTTAATAATGTGATCGGCATTACACCAGTAAAGGTGAACTTTGCCGGGCCATTTATACGCTTCACAACGACAAGAATCTTGATTTTCTGCTACATTTTTATATGATTTTTCCTGCTTATTGCCAATACATGGACATCAATAGACTGTTTGGCACCAAACCCGAGTTTTCAATTTATTTCTTTGCAAAAATATCCGTCTCTACTCCAGCTTAAGTTCGATACATCCATTTACCTATTTCACCACCTCAAATTCAGTGTACCTTTAAGCCATAATCCTTCTCTCACGGTGAGTTTTTCATTGAAAGGAAGGTAATTCTATTTATGGTAATATAAATTAGTTTATCAAACGCAAACCACACTTTATACTCATACATATCTTACAATAGCTTATCGTGGTGTTTGGTCTAGGGTTTCGTTAGGGTAGTAGTTGACAGTTATTGATATTTCTCACCATTTGGTCGCTTAAATACAAGTACAAACGCACGCAAGTTATCAGTGTCTATTCAACTGCGTTGCGGATTATACATTGTGTCATTTGTATAATTTGCCAAATGAGAGCTAAGCCAACCTATTCCGCTTGGGATAATTTTCTATTTACCGTAATTGGGTGTCATTTTGTTAAAAAATTTGAATTGCAAATATAAATTGTGCATAAATCTGTGTTTGGTATTCCACTGAAAACTAAAGCAAGCATACATAAATAATTATTATTTGCATACATTTCTATGAAGAGTTTGATGTAAAGGGTTGTACTATGAGGGAACGTAACTTGAAGTTGGGAAGTTACCCGTTTGACCGTTATCTCCTTTCATGCCACTTCTAAGTAAATTACCATTTGCATGCATGATTTATTTCTACCTTTCGTATACATTGTCAAGTCTCTTCTTTTTTATCAATTCAAGTGTTTAAGTAAAAACCGCTGACTTTTTAGAATTATAAAACTCCCATGAATCCTCTAAGTTAGGATTTCACTTTTTTATTTATGAAAACTACTGTACTTTATGGCATGTATTCAAGCAGCAACGATCTGAAAAATATTCTAAAAAGCTGCTAATGTATGTAAACTATAAGATAAGGTATGTGTCCTTCAGAGACTTCAAATAACCTGGAAAATGTATGTTTGAAACTAACGTTTCCTTCAAGTTCAGGCAAAATTTTAATATATTTCATGATGATTTTTGGCGAGAATATTTTGTTTTTAATCAATTTGAATTTAACTTAGAGCTCCACTTGTAAACAGATTATTACACTCTATTTATTAGTATGCATGACAACAAGCAGTAGAGTAGACGAAAGATTCAAATGATATAAATCACAGTTCTGTAAATGATTTTCAGTCACGACTTTCACTCGATGCTCTGTGTTGCTTGTCATGTATCCTGTAACTTATTGGACCACTCCATATTTTCAAGTTTAGGTTTTGTATCGTTATGCGTGTTAATAATGAGTAAGATGATACATGATTGTAACTGTTTATAACGTTGGTTGGCTGCACAATATTTGATAGTTGTCAAATGTGCAGTTATGTCTCTCATGACGAAGCAGAATGCTACAAATAACAAGTTGTGTACATATGAGCTTTTGGAAAAAATATGCATATTTTTAAGGTGTCTGTAATCACCTGCAGTTCATGATACTGTCTATCTCACGGGTGGAGGAGAACCACTAAGATATTCATCGTTTTAGCTGATGAAACACTTGAGTGAGAAAATCTGAGCTAAACAAGGCAAATCTGCTGAAGACAATACGGCGACGGGGGAGCTGTGATGAATTATTTCTCATGGTAAATATTTTGTATTCTTTGAAACACCACACTATTCGCATTATGTTATGCTACTTTAACTGATCTTCCTAGACAGATTAGATTTAGATTACCTTATACACGAGGATTTTCATAAACAAAAGGCATATTTTATTTATGGCAGTTTCTTCATTTGGAACCCTGCGACATTATATTCCGTAGCATCTGCATTGTAATGAATAATAAACGACTACTTGCCTGTCCAGTTGCTAATTATTCCTTTTATGAGGGAAAATGCAAACACGGAAAGTACCACGGAATAAAGACGGGATTAACCTCTGCGTTACATGATTGCAATAATATTAATACTTGTTTACTACGCCCAAAAGTTGTGGAAGAGTTTCATACTTGGTACGGATGAAACTTCATTTAAAACTCAATTAGAACTCCGACGTGGTTCTGAAAATTTCATGAGCTTCAAATCTGTTCTCTATTGCGTTGCCAACACAGCTACGGTAAATACATTTCTGAAGCTGTAGCTTATTTTGGATGTGCACTCAAAAGCAAAGGGCATTTCTTTCTGTTGGTATTATGACAGTAGGAAAGGGTCAGTAATTTACTGTTGCAAGGAAAAGGAAAGGAAAATTTGATGCTAAACAACATCATTACAAGCAATATGCTTTTTCCATGTGAGGATAAAGAGTAAACATTGTGTGAAGCAATTATGTTCGCACATCCTTAGAAACCTGCTGCTTTGGACTAAGCATTCTTGAGAAAACTTTTTACTAGACGCTTTTAAAAAACTCTCTTCACTCTTCGTACCGAAGCTCGATCTTGAAAAGAAAACCTATTTTATGTGGGTTGGCGATAACTTGAGAGAAAACATTCCACAGGGAATGGAAAACAAGAGAAGTGCTTGGTTTTCATGTAGAATTGAGTGCAGAAAATACTTCATCTTTAAAAGCCCCATAAGACTCGCTCCACTCAACTCTTTTTACGTCATCGTTTTCTCTGGACACGGGGCTTGTAATTCTATCCAACTTGAGCTTGTAGGTTAGATAAAGTTCACACGAAATATGTCATTAGAAAGACATAAACTGGTAGAGTCATTTAGAGAATGAGATGAGATTTTGTCGAAGCAAAATAAAGTTGGGTTACAATGTGACCATTCTGAAACAAAACTTGAAGTCATGGTTGCAAGAGCTTTGTAGAAAAAATGCCTCTCAAATTTCGAAATATTATTAAACGTTTCCTTTGTTTTCATTTGTAATTAATTTCATTCCGTTTTTGTGATTAAATTGAATGGCGAATGTTCGAAAAGTGAGAGTTTGTTAAACAATTAGCCCAACCAATGTTTCAAATTTCCATTTTTTATCACTGTTTAAACTTTTACAATTTTAGAACAGTACTTTACTATGAGATTATTCGAGAAGAGCATTTTTTCGTCTACGATTTGATATTTTACATACTATTGAACTGTTATTGTATAGAACAAAAGAAATTTGTACTAAAAGTGTTCAAAACTTTTACAAATTGAGCCTTTTTTCCAACTTTTATTCCAGCGTCACCTGCGTAATCCTCAAACAGGACCTATAGAAAATTCAGAGTGTTTCGGCAACTTGTAATGTAATCCCCATTTAAAAAGTTTTCTCACGTTTGTTGGTCTCCATTGTCCATTTTGACTTGTTTAAAAAGAACATTTAGCAGATTTAGAAAAGCCTGTATGAGCTTTTATTCTCACTGCTTTCACCAAAGTGGATAGATATTCCCGTGATAATAGAGGCTTAAGGGCTTTGTATCTCTAAAAATTACACTTGTTTCGAGTTTTCTTTTGAGCAAAAACTACGAAATGGGTTACCAGAAACACGAATCACTTGTCATTTTGCTGGATTAATGTTAATCCTGAAACGAAGCAGTAAGTTCTATATAAAGTGGAACAAGCTGCAAAGCATACTACAGTTTTTATTTCCCAACATTATTTCAGCTCAGGCTAAGTTCAAATTTAATAGCAATTAATAAATGCTTTACCTGCCGATAAGATGAAATAATTTGTTTTGTGTTTCTATTTGGACTTTTTTCATTTTATTGTCGTGTGAATGACGAAATTGCAACTTGCAACTAAAATTCAGTTGTTTGTTGTGATTTTAGCGCATAATCCAACAAGAGTTGTATATTATGTTTTATGTAATGCTTGCCAAATTAGAGTTTTTTTCTTTAAATCTAGAATCTAGCTTGGTTTGTAGCATTTTGCATTGAGTGCAAAGTGCGGCCTTAGTTTCTACAAAGTGTGGTGGTGTAAGCAACCAAAACACTTCACAAATAAAATATTCATTGTCACTCCTTCCGTCTTCCATTATCCTGGGATTACGGTCGAGCACTTTATCATTTTTCTGTGAGAAAACGAGGACATTTATTTCTCTCCACGATGACAAACGTTGAGCTCCCGCTGTTGAGATGAGAGCCATATAAATTATTCGCGGTGCTTTTACTGTTTCAGATTCCTCTTTTTGAAAAGCATGTACACCTCACAAATTTTTACATGAAGTTTATAACGTGCAATAAAATCATCTGGATTTTTTCAAATTATGTTTCCAGTATCAAACACAACAAGAATCCTGCCAAAAATTGCCACTTTGGTTTTATATTTTTGGGTCAAGTTTAGACTCTTCTTTTGGCAATATGCGCATTTATGAGTGAATATTTTGTTATCGTTGCCTTCCCACAAAATTATTTTCTTCTGTTACAATGTAGCAGTTGATTTTATTTGCTGAATTACTTTTGCAACAATTACATATCTTTCCATTTAAAGATGCTTCAAACTTCACATTTGAAAGATTTTCATACTATTAATTATATAAGATCACATTTAAGTAATGGAACAGCTGCATACGCAAATAGTTTGAATCCATTTGCAGTATTTTGTATAATTTAGTTAACTTAACTCTCAAAAGTTAGTATTTTCTTCAGGTTTCTTCCATTCATTTAAACTAGCAACCTAATATCCTTGCAGCAACGCATCCTTTACAATTAAAAACATTCTACTCGCGTTGTTCCTGCATTCCATAGGGAGGTTTTGGAGCGCTAGAATGATGTTTCTGTGCAATCGTATTTTTATATAGGCATTTACATAGTTAGGGAGAAAAGTCCTTCCATTAGAGATTGAAAGAAACCCCGGCTTGGGTTTAGTAAACCCGAAGATGAAACGTTGCCTGTTTTTAAAAATAGCAATATTGTACATGTAAAGTATCTTTCCAACCTTTATCAGGTTCTTCCTGATCACAGAAACTGTATGTACAAAAGAAAGCAAGGTAAGCTGACGTGTAATCTGTATGCATCAAATGTTACTTAAAATCCACGCAGGTAAATGCTAAACTTGGAGTACATCATTTGAATGATATCCATGTACCCATTATCCCTTGAGTGTAATCGCCTCAAAATTCTTTCAACTTTCTTCAGCTGTAAAAAGCGGAAAGTTGCATCTTTCCTCTACAAAAATTTCATCATGTACCAATGACAACTATTTACAGACGTTCCGAGTATCCATTTTATTTTTAGAAACCCACGTTTTAAAAAATCCTTTTCTTTAAAGAAAAACATAGCGTTGGATAAAATAAAATGATGTACTTATGCATTTGTATGCAAATAAAATTGATATCTTTTGAGAATTTTGAGTGCTTTTCACTGACCCAACACGACAGCTTGGTTAGCCTATTGGTGTCATAAGAACACCATAAATTTGTACCAAAAACATGATGTGAAACAAGCCTTAATTTCATTTATTTGACTTCATAATGGCATCTTCTAAAAGAACATAAAATTCGCTGTGAAGATGCCAAAGAATTAGCCTTACGATTATTAGCCTTTCCCTGACTTTCCCGTTTGCTTCCAAAGTCATTGTAGCATTCGTTGGTAATAAAACCAAAAAATATCCTTTTCGCGCCCATCTTACTAGTAGCATCATTACAGAATATGTGGTAATAAATACCTTATTATAGTTATCACGTTTATTGCCCATTTAAAGATAAACTAGCAGTAAGAACCATTTACAAATCTTGAGAATAAACCGTAAGAATGATGCAAACCCATTAAAACTAAGGTATATAGGCTTCACAAAGCGCAATATATAATATCAGTTTTCTGACTGTATGAATTACAAATAGTTGTACTAGGCCTTCACCAATACGGTGTTGTATATTTCTTTCATTGCTAATCACGTTGGTTCTTATTTTCAAAGGTGTTGAAATATATTGCATCTGAATGTGGATGATAACGTCACAAGAAAGCTAGTTCTTTGATACGCACCAAAAAGAGGTTTACTGAAATACCTTGGGTCAAGGAAGAAAGGAAAATTGTTTTCGGATTCATAATCATGGAACACCTGCAAATGAAAAATATTCGCCTTTCACACATTAACGTTTAAACTATCCAATTAGAGATATTATTTACATAATAAAAACTCAACAGATTTTAGAAGTGACAGCGTTTAGAGTCAAACAATACAATATTGTTGTTTCATTTGTAGTTTTTTCACTTCTTTGTTGATGATTAAAAATAATAGCAAGTTTTTAGCCAAATACTGTGAAAGAGATAACAAATTAATTATTTGAATTAAAAGATGTCTAAGACAGTAAGTATGTCCTACTGTCAACACTGTAATACTGTCAACCTGTCAGGCACAAAATATTTTGTAATGCTTTATAAAATGTAACTACATAAGAGGATTTAAACATGTTGCTGGGGACAAGAAAGGATGACTTTCTGACCAAAGAAGAATATACTGTTAGAGAAAATAAATTGAACTGAACTCAAAAACATCGGATTTAAAAAGCACGGTGTCCAAAATATATCACGTTTACATTCCAAATGAGCATCATTGTCCATGTTCCAGATGTCCATCTATAGAATATTTTCCGAGCTTTGGCACAATCCAAAAATATTCAACGATGTAAAGGGAAAGTTGTAGTTGCACCTTAACAGATCCTTTTTCTTCAGAAATCTCCACGGACACTGTTCAAATTTTTTCGTTAGGGAAAATGTCTGTTTTGCTATGATAAGAAGGAACTAATCCTATTGTACGGCATAGCTAACCGTACCCACAAAAATCGGGGTTCAATTACCTTTCTAATTGACTTGCATGGTGCATTGAATACATCCAATTTTTGGTGGTGATAGATAACTCACTTCAGAGAGATTCCATATCCCCTGGAACTTAACTCTTTTAAATGTGGTGCTAACAATCTGTCTTGAAGCTTCCAGCACATTTTATTTTTTTGTAAATTGTCGTCTCAAAAGAAAAAGAGACGAGACTTCATTTTTCTCCTTTTTATCGCGTTTTCCATGTTTTCTTGCTTAAGTGAATAGAGCACTACAGTTGACTGCCATTGATTGTTTTTATGTGAGTTTGTGTAACCAAATTGAGTGTTTTTTTCTATCTTTCCACAAATATTTGTTTATAGTCATTAAAACGTAAATGGCTGTTGGCTCTTGCAGAAAACAGGTGTACTTTAAGCAAACAAACATTTAAAATGTAGACAAATCAAGAGAAAATCATTTGATCTGAAACTATAAGTACATCAATTCATATTAAGTCATTTTCAAAAACAAGTGTTCCAAGAATTTGTTTCCTGAAAGTTTTTTTTTTCAATATTTGACAACATTATCACCCTTCGTGTACAAATCGGAAAGCAGAGGTGTCATTTTGTTACGCTAGATTGTTCGACAGATGTTCTCTAAATTATATTGTCAAAGGTGACATGACACCCTATCCGTTTTAGGAAGTGTAACACAATAGGCTGTGACACTTCATTGTGCTTCCATTCTTATTTGATTTATGATTTGTAATAGAAAGCAGTACCGTACTCTAGTCTATTGTCACTTTGAAAAAAATGGTTTGGTAGTTTGTTCGCTCCACTACATTTTAGGACTTTAACCGAGCGAAATAAAGGGTACTATATATCTAGTTTAATGCTTGGATATTTTTTATGTCACAGTTATAAGTTACAACTCAACACGAAGCCAAAATTTCGAATTACTTGATATATACCAAATTTCACAAAATTTGATTGGAAATATAAAAGATTCACACAATATACACCAAAGAGCTTTTGGTTAGTGTGCTGGTTTACAAGAAATACATTTTTGGAAACACTAAAAAAGGTGAAGAGTAGCAGGGGAAATTGTTTGTTGTTTTAAAAGTCGCCCAGGAAAGTGAACTTGACGGATATGTCATATTCTGACAACTTAATTTGGACTGGGACAAAATTAATGTCAAAAAAACAATATGTAGCTTATGAAGAGACATTTGAAACATCTTTGGTGATTCTATGTATATCAATCTTTTCGGCAGTGGAAGTGAAAATCACGAATTTTCAAAATTTGCTGACCATATCTGGTGTATATTGCGTTAAAAAGTGTAAAGCTTACGGTAAGTTTTTATTTAAAAAATGGTTAGTATTTCGTCTACCAGAGAAATTTTACTGCTCATTCAACCATCGCTATTTGTAAAAACTTCCCCGTTTCGCGATCCAGGTTTTGTCGCTGTAAAGTCTAATACCTCCAGGGACACTTTCCATTGCACTCAGCCCATTTTGAAGGTGACAAAGGATAATAATTCCATTGGATACAAGAAGTTTTGGGTTACTATTTCCATGTTTAAAGGTAAAAACTATTTTTCTCAAGGATGAAAGTCTCAAAACTTTGAACATCCAAAGAGTCAATCTCAAGTTGATTACGACAACATCAAGGTGAAGCCTTGAAGTAACTGACAAGCCCATCAAATACGGATCTGTGCATTTACCACCTGTTTTTAACGATGCTGACTTTCCTCGCTGCTTTTGTCATTTTCACACAGAAATAAAATCTTTGATATCATACTTTTTCTGCACCTCTAAATTCCACCATTACTTTCACGTGTGCCTGAAAACAAAATTAAATTTTCACATTTCCACCTTCCCAAACTCGTAACGACTTCATATTCAACTTTCACTCGTTTCGAAATTTTGTTACGCTTTTTACGATAATCACCGCCTTCACCAGATTCAGAAGTTTTGTGTCCCATGTCTGTACTATTTTTCTTTCAAAAGCCACAGCAACAATACATTATTTCGGAATGTGGAAATATCTCTGTGTAGGTTCAAGTTGCCCCATATTGTTCCAGAAACTCTAAACGCTGTGTTGCATCATTGAGAAGGGTGAAAGTAGAAGCAAAGTTGCCAGTTGCTGTTTCTGTCATATGTTTTTATGAAATCACACGAATATAGCTATAAACAGCATGTCGTGCAATGGGAAAGTGAAAGTTTTACAAAAATTTATTAGAATTACTTCAATTACAGAATGGCGGATGTTATATGTAGAGGTAACTTGAATTATGAATAAATATATGGTGCAGAAATTTGTTTTCACCCTTCAAAGTCATAAATATTTTGCCCGAAAACGATGCAAATGTGGCATAACAAACTAAGGAAGTATGTAGTCTCCTAATTCTTAATATTTCGTTGCCTTTTTGAACCTCCGAAGAATGATCAGGAAGCTCATGTCTTTGACACAAGAATTACGTGACATGCATGCCAAAAACGAACATTAGGTATGGAGACCATTTTCCCTTGAGTGGCAGTGCTGGTATTCTTTCTTGATCAATTAACTTTGTCAGAACTTTTTTTACGAAACTTTTATCTTTTCTTACGTGACATTTCTTTCATTGCTCAAATGTAGGAGATAACTTTATATTAGAACTTCAAATTGGCATATGATGTAGGTAAATATAGATATGGTGCATATTTTCTTTACCCCAACACGTCAAATGCCTATCAATATCCACTCACACGTCACTAATTGCCATAACTAAATTAATCACCTGTCCAAGCATTGTCAATTCCTTTTTGTCTTTTTGTTCTTAGGCTTTTGGTTGCACCCACTCACGTGTACGGCGTTAATGAGCTAATTTATTTTGTTGTCCTGGATTGTGATGAAAACGAGTTCTTACTCTCTTTGAAAGTTTTTCTTTAAAGAACTCCAAAGACTTCTAACAGTTAAGATCCTTAATCCTTAGATCTTATCATTACTTAACACATTTTTTTCTTTTGGAGATCAGTTCTTTAACATTTCCCAATATTCAAAACATTAGGGTGATTCACAGATGGTTGAAAATCGATTTTCTCTACGAACGCAGATACACAGCTTTATTTTTTCTATTGGAATCGGTTACATGTCACTAAAGGTTTGGTGGTATCAACACCATAGATTTTGGGCAAATCATACAGCATTCTATACCGAAAAATGACAATTGCTATCGATACATGTGTGACACCATAGCACAAATGCAAAATGGTCATTGCATAACACATTCAAATTAGCAGCTAGAATTTTTAACAAGCTGACAGCCCGTTAAAGTGAATTGATAACTACACGAGGTAGAGTCAACGAACCTCTGAAGGTCTACTACTAAGCAAGGCAAGATACATGCGCGAAACAATGCAAGAGTTTTCATTTTCATCATATTTGACTTGAAACTGAGCGTTTAGGGCTTAAAAGCCCATTAACATTTACGTTCAATACTTTTGAAAACATTATGGAATTATGAAAGCGAAAATTCACAATATCAATCAAGTCTGACACTGTATTGTTTTATATCTGGTCAGCGACATAGTTTGTAGCATTTCAGTTTTAAATGATGAGATTGGCGACGACAACTTAAATTACTGCATTGTTCCATAGAGTCACATATGTCTCATATCTTTAAATGTGTATACCTTTAGGCACTTGTAAAAAACATATTACGCCTGGAAGGATAACTAAAAAGTAGATTTCATTTTAAAACCTTCTAGAGACCTGGCTGATACCCAAAAAATCTTGTCGGATATTATCTTATCGCTGATTGAAATAAGCTTGTACAGTAAAACACACGTACAGAGTATGTTATTAGTGTTCCTTTAAATAGTGTTTCCGTTAATTATTGTATCTCAGACTGCATACTACTATCTAAGGAAAGTAGATCGATATTGCAACGCAAGAAAAAATACATAAAGCATGATTGAATTGACATTGCAGAATGTCGTATTTTACGCATCTAATTCCTTTTCAATTCCAGTTTCATTCTTTTACTGGCAGGGTGCCGCTGCCTGTTCTAATTTAATTAGGGGAATATAATCAACTCCATTTCAGACTTTAGTCTATGCCAACGATTTTCTTTTAAACTTTCTTTCTTTCCTTTAAATCCTTCGATTAAACGTTTGTGTCCAGAACACTGTTACTGCAGGAAGAATTGAAAGAATTTAAATAACTTCATTAAATTTCTTTTCGGAAGAAAGAAATATCTTAAACGAATATTCATTCTTGGATACCGCCTAAAACGATGTTATCATACGATTTAAAAAGATAAATAAACTGACATCATCATTATTTAGAGTGCGCAGTGGGTGGCTTCGTTTTTGTGTATGACCTTGAATAGTCATTATTACAAAAAGGCCTTTATTTTTTGTTCAAGATTTCCTAGATCTTCACTTGAAAAATATTTTTAAATGCAACATGTTATTGTACTTTCGCATATTGCTGCTCGTATTGACGCAAAAATCGTATCTATTCTGGAGGGTAAGGTATAAAGCAGTGCACAACAAGCAGTACATTCTGTAAACTAAAGATCATTTCTTAGCTCAGAAAACCTGTATCCAATTTTCCAGCTTTGAAATTGTTATTTATGCAAAGAATTGAGTCGGGTCCTACGAAGATATAAATAGGGCAATGATTACTCTATCCTGGACACACTTCACTTTCAGGCGTATCCTGTAGATATAATGAGACTCTAGTGCATCTCATTTCTTGGAAATTGTGTTCCCTAGTGAAAATGAAATTCCACTTATTTTTTGCAATGTTTTCTCGTTTCACGCCTTAGAGAAAGGAAGAGTAAAGCTCAATTTCACAATTTACTGTTGCGTATGTTGTTACGAGGCTTCATGGAACAAATTTAATTTACAATCACTATTTGTGCTCCTTTTTTCTCCGCTTTTTTTGAAAATTACTTTTATATTGCCTAAGAACAAATTGCTTTAAGTTATACTTTCGCGACTACCTATTTGATTTGTGTTTGCACAGAAACGTGGAAAAATACATCTTGAAAAATAACATTGCCGTTTTCTTTTGGAGGCTCCAGGAAATCTCTGCTCTAGTCAAAATAATGTTTTTAAAAAATAATTTAATAGAGTTTGTTTTGAGAAGCCTCTTTTGCTACACTCAACATCTCCACCAAATGCTTACGAGTTTCTTTCTGTGCACTAAATCGTATCATTTTATAGACTTCTACTCTTATTTGCGTTTTTATTTGTCAATCCGTATGAAATACAGAATAAACTAGATATAAATGTCCTTATTTGCATTTAAAACTGCAGGTAATTGATATTTTTCAAAATTCAAGCATTTATGGCTTGATTATCATTGCTTTATAAGAATATCAGTGCTTAGCGCATTTAAATCTAGAATTTGATCATTGCACAGGAAATTAATCTTGGATATGCTATCAAGATTTCACTAGGAATGTACTTCATACAAGCTCGCTTATAAACTCGCCTGATTCATGATTCTATTTTCTGTTTTACACTTATGTTACATTTCAATCAACGAAATTCAGGAACCACATAAACCACAGACTCTACATTGAAAGCAACGGAGAAGAGAAAGTACGCCAGAAAATGTTAATGCTTGTGATGTTGAGTATATAAGCTTTACGTATTCAAATTGCTTTTTCCAGTGGTGGATTTCAGAGAACTGAGGAGATATATTGTTTCCCAGATTTATACGCGATCACAAACACCATTTACTTGAAAATACAATGGCACATGAAACCACAAACCTGGGAAATGAATAATTAAGCTGTTGCTTTGCATTTGATGAATGGGGATAGCAAACCGTAAAAGGTCAAATGCCTCAAATACCTCAAACCCAAACATGCTTTAATTTTGCATCAAAAACGGGAAATGAATTGTGCGTATGAAACTGATTTTTTGGATGGAATCATTTCTGGTGTTTCTATTTCCAAATGTTCTTAGCAATAGCGTGAGTTCAACGTATCAAAAACGTAGAAAAGTATTGTGCGGAAACAATAAGGATGTAAAGGAAGCGTTGTTTTTTTTGGTCCAATAAATCACACCGCTGTCCGTTTGGAACAAACGTGAGCTCTTTTTCCATCAAAAATTAAATAGTTGCCGGAAAATTTGAGTAACAAAAATACACTAGTGTACAGAACAACCATTCAGATTCTTTAATCTTGCCTTATCATGCAATATGATTTCTATGTTTTTGTACATCGATGTCTGACTGTGATAAAATGGAAACGAAAAATTCTTCATGAGTCGAAAATTCAAAGAGGAAGTTTGGCCTGATTTTGAAAAATAAACAAAAGCAGCCACAAATTCTCAAAATTCAAGAATATGTTGCATCCCAGCTGAAAATAGATTTTCCATATTCTAAAATTCTTGATAACAATAAATTTGCTTTCACTTTCCTGTCGTGGTTGATGTTCATAAAGTTACACCTTTAGGTACAAGCATGTGCACATTATGAAGAAGGGGAACCTCCCTCTATTGCCCCACTAGTCCTATGCGCCTAACTGATGCTATGCCAGTAGTCCTCCAAGATGGCTACCGTCAGCCACGAGGTGA